>JACJUY010014984.1:0-11818 GCA_014220935.1 Platorchestia sp. MABIK | reverse complement strand
GTCAAAGCTTCTTGCGTAAAATTATAAACTTGATTCTTTCAGATCAGACATAGTTCATATGTCAAACACCACTTTCACCTGAAAAAAAGCGCATGACCTAGCTTAAATTGAATTTCTGACTTTTATTATGTATAGGTAAACGCGTTTCTTCCAGTAGAGGAGCGATGAAACTTCTAATTAAAATTATTTCTGAATTCATCTAATCCTGCTTCTAAAAACAAATTTGCCTATGGTAGTAAATTCTTCGAACATCTTTTTGAGAAATGATTTTTTGAAGTCAAAGCAACGACGTATTTATTCACAAATTGCGTGCTGGATCACGTCTTTTCACATCACATTGTTCGACATAGCCTGGTTAATTGCAGAATATTATAATCCAGCAACAGATTTTTTTCAGTTTATCAATGTACTGATGAGAGAAAACTGCACATACCCTGCATTGCAAGGGTATTTCAAAGGAGAACCTTTGGCAGTATGAACAAAACTTTAGAGGCTCAGCTAGACGATAAATCTGAAGTTTATGCGCTCTTATTTAACGAGTAATTTGCTGCCAAATATGATATTTCAACTACTCGGGTTCAGTTGACTAACTTCAGAATAGCGGCTAAATCTTGACCTGGTGAAATATACACGAACAAACTTGAGCAAACAAAAAAGTGTCCAAAGGCTTCTGCAATCTTGTTTATAAATAACTCAAATGTACGGATTTAATAAATTCTTTATGTACATTGGAAGTATTCGTACTGAACAGCGTTTTGCGCCATTAATTACTAACCTCATTATTTTTCTCACTCTGCTCTTATACTGTCATCTCATTTCATTGAAACTACTCTGTCAATACGCTCTTACTACTCTCACTCAACCCTCTACACCACATTCACACAACCCTCACTCTACCCTTATGCTGACCTCACACCACTCTCACACTACTCTCCTTCTATCCTCACTCTACTCTNNNNCCTCACACTACCCTCACTCTACCCTCACTGCCCTTACCTCATACTTAGCCTCATCACAGGCGCAGCAGTCGAGGATGGTCTCAGGCTGGAGGTCGAAGGTTTGCTGCACCTCCTCGCAGAGCTCCTTGGTCAGCTCGCCGTCGTCCATGTACCAGACCTCGCGGCTCTCCTGCACCATCGCCCTGTACGCACACCAGCACAGGTCGTCAAAAACAGAAGGATTTTCAAAGGACGCTTGTCAAAAAAAAGCATTTGTTTACCTGACCGGAAAGCAAACAGGTCGAATGATCATTTTGACAATAGGAATGTAGGAAGGGTATTTAAGATGCTTAACCTAAGGGGAGTGCGGGAAGTGCATGCTCAAGAGAAAAAAAGGTTATTTTCGAATAAGACGCAAACCATAAGTTTCAAAAATGTGGGAAGAAAAATGGTAATAACAAGTTTATTCCAAATAAAGACACATGTTATTGGTTTTTAAAATGTCTTAATTTAAAAATCTTTATTTGATAAACATATATGGGTGTCAATGAGTAGAACAGTTTTCCAGTTGATCTCCTTTACATGTTTTATCAGTTTTCTATCACCGGAGAATCTCCACGTACTCTGGTAAAAATTCAGCGCTGACCGGACTGTGATTGAACCTTGGATCTCTGTTGTCCAAAGTGTGTTGTTAAAACCTTTGTCATGTCGCGATATGACCGCCTTATATCACATCTAAAGGAATCGCTAGGAGGAATAATGAAATGCTACGTCTTTCCAACGACTTTCATCTCCTCGAAAAAAACCGTACGTCACATACAGATTTGTTCTCGCGGATAAGCACAACTTCGAATCAACTCCACGATCTGCCTTTCGTCCTATTTACTTCTACAACATCGCCAACAGAGGCTACGCCTTGCCATCACCATCTTACCCTCCTCTACATCACCACCACGATGCTGCTGAGGGACAACAAGTTCCAATTTTCAGATACCTTTTCTCTTTCCTCTATCACGATGTATTTCTTGCCTTTGTAATCTTACTCATCTAAGATATTAGTCATTTCTATAGATTGAATGCAGGATCCTAATTATTGTTTATCAATATTGTGGGCTTTTCATTTACTAATAATTAGCTACTGTCGTAACGTGTTTGTTCACTAACGTAGAGACGCGCCCTCAAGCTAACCAGGAGTCTTTTATGTGAGCGGGGCACAGCGGGAAACAGGCAGATTTACGCAGGGGTTTTCCTGAGACAGTCGCACGCACAATTAAAGTTCGATTTTGAAGAGTAACATTACGAGATCGAACAAAACTTATTGGTGTCTTCCCCTGCGGTTCATCGTCTTTGGCGATGAAGCCGCTTTGCTGTAAACATCCGTGTAAATGTTAAAATCCCCAATGGACACTAAAACATATGGAGCTCCATCTTGTTCCAATTGATCATCAAATGAACTGTGAAGTGACCAATCTACCCTCGTATCTCGACAACGCTCAAAATGAATTCCTGCCATTAAAGTTAACATACTTACTATTTGTCTAACCAGCCTCTCTCTCAACAGCTTGGCGATATGTAGACTTCTACTTTAATCAATGGTGAAATGTCGTGACCTTTTGTGTGTTTTATTTCCTTTGTAAGTTAGGAAAGGATGATGAAGAGATGACGATGATATTGATGAAGATAAAATGATGAGGATGAAATGATGATGATGAAATGCACGTTGATAATTACCTTCAGCTCTGACCTCACGCTAACCAAAAATAGAGATAATTAATAAACTATGACGACCGTTATTAATAATTGATTTACAAAACAAATATGAAAATTGCTTGCCCGAGAATTGGGCTGGTGGCATCGGAAAGATACCTGAAAGAATATGATTCGGTCGGAAAATATCAATTTAACTCCAGATACGATGTCACGTTCGAAATAAACCACTAAGAGGAGGCTGCATCACAATAGTATGGGATGAAGAAAGAGGACGTCCATAGCAATGATGTGGCATCGGTGAGATCCAAATATACCATCATAACACTTCACCCCTCAAAATTGCACGTAAAATGTTATGGTGCGAGCCAGCAATAAAGTTAAAGAGGATGAACTGAAAGATAAGTGTGAATAAATCATTACAGGCTGACATGAAGTGAGCTTAACATGCATTAAAGTTAAAGAGAATGAATTGCACCGTTAATTTAAATTTGTACGAGGTAGAGCGTGCACAAAATGAGCTCACAATTTAATTAACGAGGAAGAAATACGATTTTATATTGAAAAGATTTAGCGTACAAGAAACTAAGATGGTAAAGAGAACACGATAACTACTTTCTCAATGACAGGAGTCGTTCATGTTGAGAAATACGGGACTGGTGGAGAGTCGCATTTTTGTTTTGTTTTCATGAATTTTGCCCTCGTTTCTGGCCATCATGAAGTGATTGTCGAGTGTCGAGGGAACCTCTGAGTTTTTCTGTGCCCGCACTTCCAGATTCAAGTTTCTCTCTACCAGCAGGAAACTCCAAGGATATTCTTAAAGAGGTGAAAGGGAAATTGCACATCATAATGAAGGTGTCGAAAGTGTACAAAAAGTTTTTGTGACTATAAAAAACATTATACGAGTGAGAAAATGTTATGAGCGAAATTTTATTTCGCAGGATGTCATTTCTTTCCTCCAAGATACATATGTGAAGCAGATGGGATGTCTGGCCCTGATCTCCGGTATTGCTGTGCGGGTTTGAGGCAGCAAAATATTCCCACACCAACGACGCAAAAGTTGAGGATCTCCAGTGAGGGAACACACCCTGTCCTTGAAAATGAAACAGAACGAGTGTGTTTAGCTGTCTTTCCAAAATTTTGTACAAATATCTTTCATAAAAATTTTTTTTTTGCTGCTATTTCAAACTCCTACCTCAGTAAACTTCATAATGGTTTCAGTTGATATATCTCAAGAATTCACATGACATTTTCAAGATTGTTTTTGGATGTATAAAACTATTGCGAAGAAATTCACTGAATTGTTTCGTAAAGTTGAGAAATTAGAAAAGAGATGCATAAAACTATTAAATTTATGACGCTTGTATGTTCCTTAGATTGTGAATCACATGCTGATCTCACATCACATGAAAATTCTTGTTTTCATGCTAACTTTTGGTAGAAATTAAAATTAATAGAGTTAACGAGAAAATATCGAAATACCCAGGTACTTTATATCATCATGAATTGTGCTTCTGTTTACAAAATACACAAAATAACTGTGTTTCGAATTTAAATTTTTCAGAAAAGTACTCAATGAGAAATATTTGTGAACAACCGACAATTTTTTTCAGTTCTATAATACTCACTACCCATTAAAAAGAAATAGGCCATCAATTCTGGGGAAGATAAAGCAGGTTTCTCATTAATCGTTTTGGTGCAGAGCTGCTGTCGATAGTAATGGCCGGTAGTAGTCATATCGTGGGTTTTAAACTGCTGTTTTGTGCACAAAATTTGATACACAAAGTATGAAGTTCCATCTTATATTATAGTGGACTGACCACCAGTAACTGCCGTGTCATGGCGGAATGACTCTCGACAACAACGGTGCTGTGGTCGAGTAGCTATTAATTAAATAAATACCATTCTATAGAAAAGAGAGAACTAACAAGAACAACCTTATTCTGCTGGGTGATGATCAACAACAGTCAAGTTACAGCCACAAGATAATGAACAACTGTCGTATTACGCCTGAAGTGTCAACACCAACAACCGTACTACAGCTGAGTCAATAACGCCAACAACCATACTACAGCTGAATCATCTATACCAACAACCGTACTACAACTGAATCATTTACACCAACAACCGTACTACAGCTGAATCATCTACACCAACAACCGTACTACAGCTGAATTATCTACTCTAACAACCGTACTANACAACCGTACTACGGCTGAATCATCTACACCAACAACCGTACTACAGCTGAATTATCTACTCTAACAACCGTACTACCGCTGAGTCAATAACACCAACAACCGTACTGAAGCTGCATCATCAACAACGACCATCAATCAACTCGATGTTTTCGTTGCTTAAATAAATTCATGAGCATATTTGAAAATTCCAACACTCAATGAACATTTCATATTGAAATCTGAGGATTTGCCCACTTTCATTTGGCAGCCTCTCACGAAACACCAAACGCAACACCAGCCTGTGAAGTTGGTTACGTTATTTGATACAATTAACTACAATGATGTTAGCCATTGTTTTATTTTCTACATCTTTAACAAGAATATTCCGAATTGCAGAGAACATATTTTCAAGGTTTGAGTAATCCACAGAAAATTCCTAAATTTTAGAAAAAACATTACATATGAAAGAAGAGATTTGTTTCACTTTATTTTCCTTCCTAATTTTACCTGAATTATACTCTGAATACAATATATCCAATAAAATCAAGTCCGAATTCTAAAAGATAAGCTTACTTTCTGCAGCTCGCGTTTTATGCCTCGTGCTTGTGTTGCTTTAGAGCACAGTCTCCCTTTTGGGCCGAACAATTGGAAGACTCACGAAGAGCATGTGTTTCTCCACACGTAGCAATCAAAAGTAAACTTAACTTCTGAAAGCCAACAAACCTAGCATTGAGACCAAATTATTATTGAAGGTTAAAATAAAATGAAAGAAAAATAATATATATAGCGATTCCCGTTTTATTACAACACGTGAAAAACTTGAACTATTTCGTAGAATTGAGAAGTTGGAAAAGAAAGTTTATTGACGTAGTCTTTTGCGGGCATCGTGACGCAAGTTGTCCGTGTGGTGCAGCAGAGCTTTCAGAGAAGTTAGAACAGAAGAGCCATGTGGGAGCGGCTGTGTGTAGATGAACTTAACTAACTCGGCCAGTCTCAGCAATTGTTCGTTGGAAAAGGTTGAAATGATCACATGATGGCCTTCTGTAAAATTATGATGAATTTACGATAATAATAGTGTATTATTAAGCATTTGACGTGTTGGAAGATTTGCCACGTTGAAGAATAAAATATTTCATCTTACAGAATGAAATGTTGTCTCGAAAGAATGAATATTTCTTATCATAGAATAAACTATTTACTTTCAAAAAGTAAAATGTTACCTTTTAAAGAATGAACCATTCACAAAAAATAAAGTATTTCGAACAAAAAAATAAGCTATTTCCTTGCAAAGAATAAAATATCTCCTACCAAAACACAAACAATTTCCCTCCAAAGAATAAAATATCTATTTCCAGGAAACAGACAATTTCCTTCCAAAGAATAAAATACCTCCATTCAAAAGACAAACTATTTCCTCGAAAATAATAAAATATCTCTTTCCAAAAGACGAACTATTTCCTTCCATAGAGTAACATTTCTCTTTACAAAAGACAAACTATTTTCATCCATAAGATAACATATCCCTTTCCATAAGACAAACTATTTCCCACCAAAGAATAAAATATCTCTCTCTCCAAAAAAATCAAATATTGCCTGCAAAGGACAAAACCTTTCCCTCGAAAGGACGAAACATTTCCTTCCTTATAGTAAACACTTTTCTTTCAAAGAAAAATTTATGTTTTGTCAACGAATAAAAAATAACATTGAGACAGATAAAATTGGTGATTTTTAATTTTTTGATTTACTGTTTTCAGAGTGCTGAAGATGGATTTTTTGCAATCCGGAACGTTTGTTTTTATCGTGATATTCTTAGCTACGTTTTTGACCTTGAGACTGTGATGCAGGGACGGAAAGTCAATTCTCTACGCATAGTTTTCGATCAATTAAGTCTCCTATTCGCGAATAAAGAAAGATCGTGTTCTTTCAGGCCATCCAGATATAAAGTACCAGCATCATTCATTTCTTTGATCCCCAACGAACTCTATTTTTTGTGTACAATGGAGACAGCGTTTCGTGCAGTACAGAAGATGGTTTGGTCGCTTTCTCCCAACGTGTGCGAGGTTCGTCAGATTTGTAGATTATTGAATTATTGGTTGTGATGTACGAAATATTGCCTAAAGGAAATAGTGTCGTGCACAGAATATTGAAATTGTACGATTTATGATTGATGCATCTGAGGTTCCCTAAAACTGTTCGAGCATTGCTAGAATTAGTGTATTATAGACCAAACGTGTATATTTTGGATACAATATTAAGATATAAGAAACCCTACTATTTCTGTGCGTGAAATTACTTCTCGATGCCCATGACTTACCTATGTTGCTCACCCAAAGGAGTACAGGGCTGGTAAATTTCTTTCGTCCTGTGCAATAAAATCTCCTTCATGTGCTTTAAAAGCGCCCACGTATGTTTTAAAAGCAACTTCATGTGCTTTGAAACGGTATTTATTTGCTTGAAAAGTGCATTCATGTGCTTCGACAGTGTATTTGTGTGCTTTAAAAAAAGATACATTTGCTTCTAAGCATCCTATTGGGGTTACCCTTTTTATTGACTCAATTTAATTTAATTTTATGTAAAACTTAGCTGTAGAGACCACTCAGTGTCTGACACAACCATGCTAATCTTGTCATTTGATGTGCAAAATTTTATAAGAAAGAAGTGTAATATTTGTGAATTTTAGCCAAAAACTAGTCGACCCTGTTGCTAACAGCATATATAAGAGGCATTGCAAGATGATATTATTCAATGATATGCAAAATTTTAGTTCAAAGAATTGCCAAATTTCTAAATATAGCGAGAAACATGGCTGCTCTGTTACCTAGCAGCATATGTTTGCGGCATTATTGAGTCTCCAGACACTTTCGGACGATAAAAATCGACACCCAACAAACTTCTAACGCAATAACAATTACGCAGCTGCCGCTCGAGGCTTCCGCTGCTGAGATTACTTTCATTTCCTTATTTCTTGTCACCTTACGACCGGAGATCGAAATGCTTCCTATTCAGGGAAGGCTATTCTTTCGGGTGAAAAGAGGAAAGGTCTTCTCACGGAAAGGACTTTTGATCGTACAAAAGTGAAGGAAAATATAGTATGTCTGGCCAGTTTTCGCTGCGTAGGTGCAGATAAAATGTCCCACTCCGCATTTCCATATAAAAGCTAGCACCGATCATTGGTCAATGGTTGTCGTTGTGAAGAAACCCTCTATGTGCGCCCTGCTGCAGCAATTATTGGAAACTCATAACTGTTTTGTCGTCCACAAATGGAAAGAAATACGAGGGGAACCTCTCATTATTTTCAGCGAACGCTCTCAGGAAAATGTGAAATGCTGTGCTCCCTGGACGAGAAATGTTGCAATTTATTTACTGTACGAAGAGTTGTTATTTACGTTATATGCTGTGTGTATGGGACGAAGTGATCAAATAAAAGTATTGTTTTTTACTAATGATACGCAGTGGTGCTAGTGCTCATCATACGAAATTTGGCTGTGTACGTATCGTAGGAGGTGTTGGATGTGAATTATCCATCAGAGCACAAAGACGTACACAAGGATGGAGGTGTAGCAAGGTGATGCAGCAGATGTAGTTTAAAAACCTCGTCTGATATTCGTTGTGCGAGCACAGCTAGTGACACAAAATATTCGATCCTTTCAGAGCAGAATATTTTCTTTCAATCATGGGATTTGGAATGAGACGATCGGAAACTTTTTTGAAAATACAGGCATTTTCTGAATATAAATCATCTTGTATTTGAGTCTCGAAAAGTCATTGACATTACTGGAGGATGAGAGCTCTTCGAGAAAACTCGACTCTCAAGGCAGTAAGTTGTCGAAGAAACGAAGGCTTCATGGAAATTAATATTTTATGTTCTTCTTGTATTGTACTGCGCACTACTATTTAATGTAATAACAAATCAAAATACTGATTTTAAAGGATGCTCTAGAGTAACAAAATCGTGATGAAAATTCTGTAGAAAAGCTTTAAGGTTAGTTATAATTTTAGGAGAACAAGAAATTGCTCATTATAGTTGCTACCTGCAATTATTTTATAAAATTACTTTGTAATGTTCTACAGCGGTCACATCAAGAAATACTTGAAAGCATTCGTTATGATCGTCAATGTGCTACATCAGTCCAATAACTAGCGTTATATTGATTTAACTGCAACACTACTACTAAAACCATCTAGCAACACTACTAAAATCATCTCATCATTACCATAACTGTCACTACATTACCGAAACTCCCGAAATATCGCCATAACTACTGTAATATTATCGTAACTGCAACAATATTACCAAAACGGTAGTGATATTACAATAACTACAAAAATATTACAAGAACTAGGGCACTGTCATCATAATTGTAACTATCCTACCATAACTGCAACTCTGTTAGCGTAACTAACAATTTATTGCCATAAATGCCACCATATTACAATGACTGCTACTATATTGCCATAGCCAACAATGTATTGCCTTAACTCACTAAATTGCCATAGTTATCAAAATATTGCCTTGATTCTAGAAAGATTGCCATAACTTCAACAATAAGACCATAACTGCCACTATATTGCCATAGCTATCAACATATTGCACTAACTCTAGAAGTATTGTCGTAACTATGGCAATGACGCCATAACTGCCGCTATATTAGCACAACTGCTGAAATATGACAGTGACGGCTGCGAAATTGTCTGTAAAAGTTGCTTAATATGTAATATGAAGGACAGGAGTTCGAACAAGTCTCCCGGCTCGGCTTGGAGCGAGGGAGTCGACACTGTTTTGACGCCCCCTGGTCGTTTCAGTTCCCATTAACGTCATCGACTAAAATCAAAATCAATCCAATGTGGCAAAATTAATGTGATACACTGAATGAGGTAAAATCAACGGGTAAAATTGAGCTTAATTAGTGCCAAGTATTTATTTTATTATGATAAATTCAACGGGATGAATGCAACGACTTGATTTCAATGCAATTAGTTGAACATGCTCAATTCAACGTGATAGATTCAATGCATTAAGTTCGACGTCTGACATTCAACACGGTATGTTCAACTTGAAAACCTCAACATTAAAAATTAAAATCTAAGTTCTCAAGAGAGGAACCACGCTCGGCTTGGTCACATCTGAAAATTTCATTTGTGAAAATCCTTACAGAGTTTCTGGTGTTACACAGGACAAGATAATTAAAGACTGCAAAACTCTTCAAGGTTTGTTTAGCAGTGTTCTAGAACATAATATCCTATTTTGAGAATTTGAATTCATTATATAAAGCTGTGTCGCGCAACAGAATATCCCACATTCAGAATATTACTTCAACACTTAAGGCATTGTATAACTGTGTCCTGGAGCAGAATATCCCACATTCAGAATATTACTTCAACACTTAAGGCATTGTATAACTGTGTCCTGGAGCAGAATATCCCACATTCAGAATATTACTTCAGTACTTCAGGGTCTGTAATTTGCGCANTACAGCAGAATATCCCACATTCAGAATATTACTTCAGTACTTCAGGGTCTGTAATTTGCGTACTACAGCAGAATATCCCACATTCAAAACATTACTTCAACACTTCAGGGGTTGTATAGCTGTGTCCTGGAGCAGAATATCCCACATTCAGAATATGAGAGCAACGCTTCAGGGTTTGTATAGCTGTATTATGCAGCAGAATATCCCAGTCAAGAATATGATCAAAATGGCAGCCACGGAGGCGAGAAGGATCAGGTGTGAGTCCGTCAGCGTTGGGGCGAGCGCGCCGCTACCGCCGCTGTTATCATAATATACGATGCATATTAATTAGCTTCCTCCAAATTAATCCCTTAATTGCGAGCAGCCGCTGAGCTGGATGAATGGGACAGGTTAAGGTTGGGTCAGAGGGTGAGTTAGTGGGTGAAGAGGATTATTGGTTGATGAAAATATGGGAGAGTAGAGAAAAATAGGTGGGAGTTGGGAAAAGTAGGGGAGAGAAATAATTGAAAGGTGAGAATAAGTGGAAGTAAGTGAAAGTACATGAGAGTAATTGACAGTAACCCCTAGTTAATTTAATTGTCGAGGATTACCGATGTACTGGCGTTTACACTTGCAGCCCGTCAGAAATGAAGGCATACAGTCACTTAAAAAGTGTTTTCGTAATAAAGGATACAGTTATGCATTCAGTTTACTAGTCACAAAAACCAAGACTTCAAGTTTACTTGAACAACTGCAAGTGTGTTAAAAGCCTATCTGTGACATGGGAATTGCAATACCTTAAATTTTACCAATATTAGTCTTTCACCAAATAAAAATGCGATATTTGTCAAGATAACATTCGTTAAATGTAAACTCATGACTCAGTAAAACCTGTGTTTCAAGTACGCAAGTGCAATACTGTCAGTTATTCCAGACGGTATTATACACAATTTTTTATCTCAATCACACATAAACTGCGACAGTTGTTAGGGATGGATGAGGCGGACAGTTTGTAGATGAAGAAGACGGTTGGTGAACTAGCTGGTCTGAGGATTTTAGTCCAAAGATGTGTGGGACAAAAAAAAAATTATTCAAGAAGACACCTATCATTCCTATGGGAGGAAATGTTCAATCCAATCCATTAAGATAATTTCATAGACGTTCTGATACTATCACTGTAACAAAATCTAATGTTGTTTGTATCCGTACTCCACTTTTACTCAACGGTACTTATTCATTGGAAAATAGATCTTACAATGTAGTTACAAAATAGTTCTGGTACAGAATAGTTCTTACAAAATAGTTCTGATAAAGAATAGTTCTTATAAAATAGTTCTGGTAAAGAATGGTGGGAGAGCGTAGACTAAGGTTCGGTAAAGGTACGTCACTAAAGAGGGATGGAGAGCTTCGGTAACTGTCCACACGTTATCTACAACAAAACAAAGGGAACAACTGGGTAAAATAGCAAAGTACTGGAGACGTAAGATAATAGGAAACTTGAAGACCGTAACGCTTTATAGATCAGTGCAACACATCGGTTTCC
>JACJUY010014982.1:0-14418 GCA_014220935.1 Platorchestia sp. MABIK | reverse complement strand
CGGGTGCTGGGATGGGACCTGGGACGGGAGCTGGGACTAGAGCTGGGACGGGAGCTGGGGTGGGGGCTGGGACGGGACCTGGGACGGGAGCTGGGACTAGAGCCAGGACTGAGAGATGAGGCAATGGGCTTGAAAGAAATCTAGAACTAGGACCTTAGTAGAAGCGGGGCAAGGACTAAGGGAACTACCCAGAGTGCTGGTGCGAGGTGAAAAGATTTTAGGCGAGGGCTTGCACGAAGGCTAGGCTGGAGCTAGGACGTTGACCTAGATTAGGAGCTGAGTATACGAATATTGTAGTCGGCACTGAACATGGAATATACGACTTGACAAGAAAGCATGGGATATACTTCACAAGAAGACATGGAATGTACGGCATGACAGGAAGACATGGGATATACGACATGACAAGAAGACATGGAATGTATGGCCTGACAAGAAGAAATGGGATATACGACGTGATAAGAAGACATGTCTGGCTACCCTGGCGACTACAAGTTCGGGCCGGCACGCTCCGAGAATTCGTGTACGAAAATTGCAGCTCGAGGGGTTGTACTTATTGATGAAAAAGTAATAGACTAGAACGAGCAAGAAGTAGGGGGAAGTGTTTGATGGAAGACTAAAGTCATTTATGGGCATGGGAAATGGGTATGGTCTACTTCAAGTCATTTATGACTCCAAGTCCAAGTCATTTATGACTCTACTCCAAGTCATTTATGACTTGGAGTAGATTCACTTAAGATGATCATGAAACGTAGGTAGGAAATGAGAAGCAATTAATAAGAAGACAATCCATAACGTTGCTGTTCCGACACTGGCATGTGTGTAAAATATCATGTGAAATGTCTTGCAATTAGTTATTTAGACCATGTGAACATTGTATAATCGTAGTTGCGTGTGCTCAGTAAGTTACGACCGCAACGCGACGCGTACATGAGCAGTGCTCGGTCTGGCTTGCTCGGTGCTCACCAAACTTTGTTATTGGGAGTCGTCCGGTCGCCCCCCTTAATGCGATCAGCGCTGAGGAGATGCGCACTTCTTCTGCTCATCCAATTAATTTAGTCGAACACCGCCAGCGTACACAATGGAACTCAATGCACTCCGAGAGACGATTTTCCTTCCCTCGTTTTTAACGCATGATTTCCTTGTAATGTCAGGCAGACAGCAGGCCGGAGGTGCGGCAGCCGTTGATGAGTCAGGCCATTTTGCTGACATCGTTGTGTGCACAGTACAACATGGCTGTCCTTAATTGCGATGTGTTATCACCGCAATTAAATAAACTCTGCAAAATGTATGAGTTAAGCAAAAATATTTGGGAAATACTGTATGCCTCAGAGCTGGAAAGCCAAATTTTATACATTTGAACTTGTTTAATTTTTATGAAATAAAAATCATTAGTCCAGTCATTGCTCTCCTTTACACTAGGTAAAATATCTTGAATTGAAAACAGTAAATCCATTTTTATATCAGCAAAAAAGTATCAGAAGAAACTGCAACATATGTAATTCAGTTTCAATTTATATTATCTCTAATTGTTATTTACTACAAATGATTTCTAGCCCGTATAACGATTAAGCTCCAGACTTTCTCATAAATAATTTATTGAATTATTCAGTATGCTCTGAGGCTCTGAGTAGTTTTTTCATGTATTTTCAACACGCTGCATGCTTCGCAGTATAAATATAGTTGTGTAAAAAAAGTATGGGGTTCAAACTCTAGAATAAACCAAACGAAAAAATCTGCTGTGTTGTTTTCAGGTGAACAGGAAGGTCACACATCCTTGAACCGAAAGTTTGGAAAATCGTCTTGACACCTTTGTAGCTGCCTGCTAGGCATGTCCGAGGGTGCGTTATCTTGTTGGAAAGCGAGCGAGTGGCTTTTCAATGACGCTTTAGTTTCCAAAAGCGCTGGAGCGCTAATGCATTCGTCTTCGTGCCTTGTTGAGCTAAAATCAGCAATGATTTTCATGCTTTAAAGATGGCCACCTACACAATTACCGATACCAGTTTTGCCACCTAAAAACTGTTTTCTGAGAAAAACGAGTGTCCATACGGGACTTTCGCAGCAGCACTCTATCATCCTGGAAGTTGAACTTCCTCTTCAACTGTTAGAGGTTCTCTTCTGGAAACAGCGAGAGATGTCTGTCAGCGCACCCTATGTGCACTTGTTCGTAACCTTTGCTCTACCAATCGTTTTTTTTTGGGGTTTGTGCTTTGCTGACGCTTCTATGTACATCTTGAATGGTGATAAGTAAAATTATTTTTTTATTTTGCTCCCTATGATTTTTCAACTCCAATTCTAATTTGTGGCCAACTTTTGCATAGACCACTTTAAGCATTGTCTGACCCTTGCTTATACAGCTTTGATTGGGGCACGAGAAGTTCCAGGGTAACTATTCCGAGCACAATCTTTGAGGCGATGAAGACTGAGATAAACTGTAAAGCTTTACTCATGTAGAGACTTGACAACCTCTGATTGTCTTCTCTCTGACCGATATATCTCAATGATAAACAATTGAAAACTGGTCAGAAAAAATTTAAATATTAGACATTCCATAACATTAATGAACCATTGTCTTAATGAGGCGATTTTGACAATATTATGAAATATTTAATCTAATAAATTGGTGTGCTCTTTCTAAGTTAAACGTACTCCTCGAATGAAATGAAACAATGCGAAAATGAGATAGTTGAGCGATATGTATGAACCCGTAATATCCAACTGAAGAACTTCTCGTAGTCTTAGGCGCTCTTAATGCAAAATTTTTTGTTTCGACATTTACAGCAAACAAATCAAAATAGAACAAAAAATTTTCCATTAGTTTTTCATGCCAGTATAGTGCAGCTGTTGATGGGGAAGTCTTTATGGAAATTTGCTAAGATGAGGAATTGGTATTTGGTAAATTTGCAGAAACCAGCATTAATCCTCAATAAAATCCTCATTTGAAGAATGCTCCATCATTAGGTCTGGAGAGGATGCAGAATGGTCTTTGGATATGAAATTCATTTATTTAGCAATCTTGTATTATTCTAAGGCTCTGCCGTCTCCGAATGGACTTTTCTTTATAAAAGTCTAATATTAATTACTAAAAAGCATTTAAGCTCAAAAGCTGAAATAAATTTTACAAAATATTCGGTAAACAAGCAAACTTTATTCAGTCAAACGTGACCTCATACGAGTCTGCAGAAGAAAACCAGCAAAGTTTTTCCGCATTTCTCATAAAAAAATTTCACCTCGCTAAAATTCCTCCTAAGGGCGCCATGCACACGCCGACAAAAGCACGACGAAACCAAATAAGCGCAACGCGCGCTCACCTCTGGGGGTCAAATCAACTTCTGACAAATGTGTAACAGTGGGAGTGTCTGGACACGATGCTCAAACTAACATTCCCTGCTCCTCGCCATGTCCAAATAGAAACAGTTGCTCTAACAGCTGAAAGCGTTCCACACGCCCGCAGAGGCGCTCGTCTCTGCACCACAGTTCAAAAACTTGGGTTTCTTTTCTCTCCAAAAGGAAAAGTGTAAGATCGAGTTCAAGTCAACGCAATGGTTTGTGCTGCTCTTGTCTGAAAGTGAGTGAATTTAAAGCAGGAGGAGTTTCACGGTAGAATTCACCGCCACGACTGCAGGCGGGCGCGAGCCAGCCACAACACTCGCTGTGTCTTTTCATGCAACACTTCATCGCTACAGTTTTCGCGTGTTTTTTTGCAAAACATTTCCCGAGTAATTTTTGCCTTGTTCCTGCTATTTTTGAAGTAGTAAAAATGTTGGTCAAAAATGGGTGGAGAGATCAGAGCTGTAGAGCGAGTTACACTAGATAAGCGTCTGGGTTCCGCCCGAAAACTGGGCTCTAGGCTTTTAAATTAAAGTATTTCAATCCTTAACACAACTTTTCGAAAACCATTGTGTATAAACTGAAGCACAACGGACACGAAAAAACCTACAGAACTAGAATTGCTAACTTAAATACTTGAAAATGTATTATTCACATTAAAAATTTCAATGCTTTTACTGTGGCGCACACACATTTCGTGTAGTAAATTTGTCTCTTTACGTAGGCAGTGAGTCCAGGAGCTCACAGTGTGAGGCATGGGCTGCCACTGGACATATTTTCTATTCGAACCTGAATCACGTCTTCGGAAATTCGGAACTTGAAGTTTGATTGAAGGCCACATTTGCAAGTGTAATGCAACATTCAAATACAAAAAAGTAACCTAGCACGTGAATATAAAGTGTATAGGTACAAGTTATTAAGACTTCGTTTAATGTTTAATTGGGCAACAACAATGTATCTAACAGTCTTGCCAAATTTGGAATTTCTGTTGGAGACTGGACACACTTTTCTTCTGGTTCTATCACTCATATTTATTTTAAAGTAATCGGAACGGCTAAGTAGGATATCAGCCGACTTTAATTTTTCTCACAACTGCTCAGAGAAATGAGAAATGAGCCATGAAATTCTTGATATTTTCAGCACATAACAAGTTTGGGATAGATTTTATCTCACGTTGCAACAGAAAATAGAAAGATAATTCATGCTTAAAGTAAGCACAAAAATCAACCTAGGCAACATCGCCTAACTAGAAATTCATTAAAAAAAACTAGATGTTTCGTTTAGTAAACTTTTCACTTTTCAAATGAGTAAGGATTTCAAAACACATACATAAAGTTAACAGGTCCTCTGTTTCAAACTCGAAAAATTGTCCCAAGTGATTTCTGAATTGCAGTTAAAAATTTGGTTACTGTTAGTAGAATGATGAAGTTGCCTTGATATTGTACCGGCAAAATAATTAACTCCACTACGCTCTGCAATTCTCAAACGAAGCAAACGTTTGGCACAACCGACGGACTTCGATAGATGCGCATTGTGCACAACCAGATTTATACGCATGTACAGACGTTGCAACAGGAAATGTTTCATTGCAATTAAAAAAATACCATTTGAGTTACCTAACACAAAAATTTGATATTTAGTCTCAAGGTATTCAGATACTTAGGATTTTAATTACCCTATTGCTTTTCAAATATAACGCCATAAATAAAAGAGGCATGAATTATATACAAATTATCAGGAGCAGTCGTGGTACGAACATTTTGTAGACAGAAACTGCTCAATTCGATGACCGATTTAGGTTAGCGAGTAGCCATTGAAAAAATTTGTATATACAGGTCTCAAACTTCAGATGCTTTACGTTAAAAATGGACGGAATCAAGAAAGCGTAGTTCAACTAGGTCTTGATACAATATGTAAAACCTGAACCTGAAAGCACGAAAGCTAAAGAAACTTCAACTTAATCTATGAATAATTTATTTTATATAAACAGGAATATCGACCACATGCATGTTAGATTGAGAACTCAAACACTTAATCTATTAACGACGATCCGTAAAATTTTATCGGCTCTCAGATCAATTAAGCAGTTCTATCTAAAATAAATGCACCAACATATTTGCCACGACTGCTACCTCCGATGAATTGTTCATCTCAATTATTCCGGCTATAGTCAGTCACATGATCACAATTAATGGTGTTACGGCACGTGTCTCAGGGCAGAAATAATTCCAAAGAATTCATGCGTAACTTGTTTTAGTGTCTTGTGTGACTGGTGCTCATTTCGTCGATATTGTTTCCATTTCTTAGTTCTGTGAGCTTAAAACTCACGTCTTTTATATTTCATATTTTTGAATCTACACCTAAGGCAGTCTCGCATTGTTGAAGTCAGTAATTAATATTTAAATGCATGTTCATGGGATTTCTTTCCTTTAAAATTACAGCTATCACAGGAGACATGAACCGCCACTGTTATATTTGTATTTACATACATTGAGCCAGCATCTACGCGTACCAAGCAATCAGCAAGAGGTCCCAGTCTAACATTTTTGCTCGAGCATCTATGATATTAGCCGCCCATGTAAAATCACAGATGCTCTGGCGAAAAGGCTTGACTATGCAGGGTCTGAGTTTGCTGGGTCTGCCGTACGCATGGCTGACCTGGCGACGATCTCAGCGTTCCCATTTTGCGTCCCGCAGAGCCGGCAGCTGACGACGTCTGCTCGATTCCCAAGATTCCCACTGGGTTGGAATGCCGTGTTTTTAAAAAATTTTGAGATGCATCAGGAATTGGTAGACAAAACAGGAATGGTATTCAAATTCGAGTGCTCGGATCATTGTAGGAGAGTACACAATGCGGGATGCTCGCTCTATCTTATTCTTTCTTTTACACATCTTTCTTGTCCCTCACTGATGCATGGTGAGCAATTCGAGAATTTTCATGAAAACATTCCCAGCGTAGTGAAAAATTTGTATTTGTGTCCCGTCCTAGTCATGCAGATAAAAATGAATCTTGTCGTAAAAGAACCCTGAACAGGGCATGGGCTTTATAAAAAATTTTCTTCTCGAATTGTAGTTCATTTTTACTTAAATTTTAAAAGTCAAAAGACTGAAGAGATTTGAGCTCAACAAAATACTTAATTTCTCAGGTGTTTTTAATATACTGATTTTCAGCGAAAAAGGAATGTTTATAAATAGAAAAGGTCTCTGTTGAATATCGTCTGTTTTTGTGACAGCATATTTCTAACTGCATTACGAAATTTTTTGCAACTTTTATGAAGAACTTTCTGTCGATATTCCTGACTTGCTCCTTGGTGTTCCAGTTT
Organism: Platorchestia sp. MABIK; assembly: GCA_014220935.1. Taxonomy (NCBI): domain Eukaryota; kingdom Metazoa; phylum Arthropoda; class Malacostraca; order Amphipoda; family Talitridae; genus Platorchestia; species Platorchestia sp. MABIK. Next base: position 7,765 of record JACJUY010014982.1, on the reverse strand, counting down.
GAACTATGATTCTGATAGATTTTATAATGTACACTAATCAGTTACACCATCAAAAGGACTCGACGGCTTTTCAATGATATCTGACCTTGTATTACTGTCACTTAAAATTAGATTGATGAAAGATTAACAATTTACAGCCGAAAGATTTCATTTTATATTGATCTCATGATATAATCATTCTCGACTTTTTCCACTGGGGACACATTTAGATAAAATGATTATTTGATCACGATCTCGAATTTGAAGCGAGCCTTCCAAGAGCAAATTAGGAGCATCGGCAAGAATACCTATAGGAAATTGAACAATTTTTTACCTCGGCGGACAAATAAATGCGCTGTTACAATAACGGACGATTCTTACCATGAGTTCTTTATCATAAATAAATGTAATTTTTAGGCAACAATCAGAATCCTTTCAAATATTCTGACTTGTAGGTTCTCAGTTCTGCTGCCCTCAAGTAACGAGTCCTATTTCATACAATGTCCGTTTCGTGTTACCTCGGATTTAACATCTTGAAAATATACCATCAGTATCCATGTAGTCTTGACAATGTACAATTAGGAAACAAAAATGACATCAAAATATGCAGCTAAGAATTATCTATAAGTGACGGTTACAGTAAATGACAGGAATAAAGATTTCCCACAGAAATGTGACTGAACTACCTATCTTGATTCCCATGTGATCATCCAATGGAATAATAATAATTTTTGCTGCTGAAAACTATCAGCAGATATTAGATGTAAACCTGTGCTTTTTTTCAAGTTTGGTGTATAGAATAAACATCCTGTTCGCATCATTTTTCGCCAACAATGTATAATCCTGCAGCTCAGTCGGGCAGCAATATTGGGCATTCACTCACATTGATTTTATTCAATCGAATCCACATCACTAAACGAAAACCGCAGGGTCCTGAAAATTTGAGCAAAATTATTATTCGTATTTCCCGTCCACACGCCAGGCTCGCAGCGAGACGCGGCTGTCGCCTGAGGTGCGGCGGTTGTGCTCTGGCGGCGGAATAAACCTTCGCTGAATTCCGTACCCTCGCCTCATTAAGCAACATTTCACTCGACTCCAAAGAAACATCAGAGGTTTACTATAGTTGAGTTCTCATCAATACGTAATCCTGAGAATTCTGAGTCGACTGGATTTATGAAACAACACAATTATCTTTTATTTTGCCTGTGGTAGAATCATGCATTGTTGATGACCTAATTTTGCGACTATTAAAGACACACCATGTTTAGTTTATCAAGTGAGTCTTATACTCTAATTTTGTGCAATCTTTATGCACTCATGTCCGATCCTTATCTACTCTAACACCATATTTTGATTTTAATCAATTTAAACGGCTTACTGTATTTACCACAAGTTACACATCAGTAGATTGTTTTAAGTCTATTACAACGGATATATTTGAAAAAATTTACTTGTGGGCCCGAATACGTTCAGCGAATTCTAAGGCGTCCTATCATCAGTGTATGAAGTGTAAAATTATGTTTACAATTCATACGCATTTCAATTCATTTCAGATTGAATATTCCTTCACACCCAGATGAAATTCTTTGAAATTACAACATAGCAATAGTTTTGTGAGGCAAGTCATTCTCGTCTGCAAGTACTATTTGGTTGTAAATTACCAATATCTTGTGCAATGAGCTAAAAAATCACATGGTAATTTTTGTGCCGCAAGCACAAGTATTGCAATTTTTCGACCAATAGTCATTGTAAATATTTCATATTCAAAATACTCAACTGACCTGAAAATTCAACGCGAACGAGTTTTTAATTTTGTGCAAGTTGATGTTCTTCAGGGCGATGCAAGAATTTCCGCAATAGACTCACGTCTCTCAAGCAAAAAGCAAAAATAACACAAGGCGATGCAGGAATCTCAGCAATGAACTCTTGTCTCTTAAGCAAAAATAGCATAATGCGATGCAGGAATCTCAGCAATGGACTCATGTCTCTCAAGTAAAAATGGCACAAGGCGATGCAGGAATCTCAGCAATGGAGACAGTCTCTCACGTGAGAGTAATGCGAGTCAATGCAGGAATCTCAGCAAAGAATACAAGTCTCTCAAGTAAAAGTCGTGGAAGTTTCGGAGGGAAGTAGAGAGGTAGCTCTGCAGAAAGGGTTCCGGCCTAAGTGGAGCTAAGCTTTGGGATTTTGCAGATCTCTTTGTTTGTTGTCCGAGCGACGCAAGAAAACACGGACCTGAGCATGAGCACCAGACAACGCTGCCGATAACTCAATGCTCACGGGGTTCCAGGTGGAATTTCCGCCATCGAGTGTAATCTTCTTAGCATTGTGTTTTGTTGGCATTTGAGTTAAGATATTAGCCGGTAACGTAGTCCGTGAAAAAAAATTCAGCGCAATCAATTTGGATTAGTCCAATTTCAAAATAATCCAATTGAGCTGGCATAGAAAACGCGCAGTCACTGCAGAGAGATTTATTTTTTTAATTACTGTGTTTCCAGGGTAGATGAGGCTCATCATCAAGACCTATAATTTTTTCAGATACCCAGATAATTCAAGTACTGGTTTATTTAATTGAAATAAACGAGGGCAGGCTGCAGAGGTAAAGCAAAAAGTTAACCCATTATCTCCCTGAGATGCCAGTTAATTAAAAAGAAAGAAAGAAAATAAAAAGAAAAACAGTTTATTTCCAATAGAGTTAAAACATGAATTGTTTAACATTGGTTTTTTAAATATCTAAACATTAACATCCTTAGTTGATACTTACACATTGGTATCGTAATACCCATGTAAAATGTCGAAACAAAAAGTGATTGACCGAAAAGCACAACAAAAATGAGTTCCTTTCGTAGCGTTATCTGATTTTGACAGTGCATCTAAATAAAAGTAACTAAGAAAACATAATCCTCGTAACGCTTAGTTGAAAAACACTCTTGTTAGTGCGCATACGTATCGAAATAAAAGCGAAAAACGCATTCAAATACCTTAACACAGAGATCCTAAATTGCTATTCAAACATGGTCATCGTAATACCAATGTTAATTGTCGAAGCATGATTCGGAGAACAGCACGAAAAAATGCGTTCCTCTTCGTTGCGGTGGTCGGATTTTGGTAATGCATTTAAATCCAAGTGACTGAGAAAACAAAATCCATGTGATGCATTGCTAAAACCCTCTCGTTAGTGTGTACTTATATTGAAATATGAGCATAAGAACATAGGAACTAGTGAAACGAGCGTGAGGGATTGATGTTAGAAGTAAAATGGGCAGATTTGATTTATTTTGAGTCTAGAACTATGAGGTCGACAGTCGGGGTTTGGGACAATTTTTCACACTAACGCATCAACTAGTGTGCCGAGTGGTGAGCTCGGAAAGAATATAATATTCACTATCACAAAACAAAAAATTCTTCTGAAATGTTTTACTTGCGCTAATAGTGGTGGCGCAAAGAGTTCATCGGAGTCAAAGACATGAAAAGGATTGTTGTACAATGCTAGCCGTAACATTTTCAACATAGCTGGAACAGTACAAAAAGTTAACTACCCAAAATAGTGTAGTCATGATGTATTCACGAGAGTAAGAAAGTAAGAAGAGTTACCACACAAAACTAACAGGAGCAATTTAAGACTGGAATAAGAAAATTAAACAATGATGTTCTTTAAAGTTATGACATTTTTCGAATACGTGGCCTTTTAAAATGTTTCAATAAGATCGAAAAAAGAGAAAAAAATGCTAAAATGCCCTCACATTAACATCCTTTCTTTCTTTGCGGTAATTAATTTGGTTTCGAAAATGCGAACAAATATTAGTAACTAAGAAAACAAATCCCTAAATCCCAGTGACCCATAGTTGAAAATACTCATGTTAGGGCACGCGTGAAATTGAGTACGAGCATTCGAACATAGGAACTAGTGATTGGAGAGATACAGATGTTGATTTTGATTTTGCAATGCATCTGCTACTCAAGCTGCAAATCTAACACTTTCATGCATTTTCTGAATCGATCTTTATAATAATCATCTGGTTATTTGATGAGCTTTCTGTTTTATAGGGGGTAAAAACGAATGTTAAAATGCTAAAAATGACCTTCGGAAAAAATGTAGAAAACATCAGTTCAACCATCTTCATTTGGATAACATGTTGAAATCTATTAAATCATGAAAATAACTTGTTAGTTTAGCCCTTATGTCATAAAAACATTACTACTTACGACAGACATAGAGTGAATGTTTTCAAAAGTAGATGGATCTTGTGTAAGATCATTAGGAGGACGTGTAGTAAGTAATATGAGTGAAATTCGTCTCAATCGACTTGTTACCCGAACAGCAAGCAGACAGCTACATGTCATGCATTGCTTGAGAGTGTACTTGAGTGTACTTGCAGAAGTGCACACGAAGAGAGTATTGATCTGGAAGGCTCCAATAAAAGAAAAAGCTAAAGAGAGGAGCATTTGACTACAAACTAATCGCTAGCCAGGAAATTCGCTCTGTGAAATAGGTTGACAATGCATGCGTGACTGCTGGAAGTAATTATGACTCTGTGAAACCGTTACACAGTGCCACGTTGGCTGAAAGAAAAGAAGCAAGAGGTTTGATTCCTCAACCTAATACGATCAAAAACTACTTCAGTTTTATGGGCGATGTTGATAAACACGATTGGCTCATCTGTAAATGTCCAACAGTAATTAGAAATAAGAAATCGTATTGCCCACTTCTTACGCGCATTCTGGACATGGCAGCTGTTAATGCACACATTATACATATATTAATTCATTCACGCTGATGATGAAGATAAAGCCGCATGTAAAGATCTGCTGTATTTTATAGAGACATATGCAGACCTTATTTGGGATTGGCCAGTAACAGAGTCCCGCCCGGTAAAAAGCAATCATGCCCAGGACCTTCATTCAATCTCTCCGACATTCGGTTTCCTTAGCAGGACACGTCGTTGTGAAATGAGCTCAGCAATGAAGGTGTCAGAACGAGCCATGCACTGCTAGGCCAAAGACATATTGTTCGTAATGCTATGTTACCTTATATGTAAACTGGTATTCTTCCTACTATAAGAATATCAGCTATTATAACGAGTAAAACTCTTTATGCAATGCTCATGCACAACGAATTGTGATTTACATACTGTTCAGTTTGTTTAGAGATGATTTTGACTTTATGCTGTTTGTTTCGCATTCTATAATACACGCATTGTCGTGTCTACCGAGGACTTGTCGGGTAACAATAGACGACACTTATAAGGAGTTACAAAGGTCTATGGATATAAAATCTTTACTGATGTTCATCAGCTTGTGATCTGTGGCAATTTTTCCTTACATAGCAATTATTTAATTAAAAAGTCAAACCAATACATTAAAGGCAGGCTGCAGTCATTGGCCAACTGATACTTTCTCCCAAGCTGAACTATCCCCATAGGTGCCGGATGTCTTGATCTACGACAATATATTTTTAATTTATTCTGTTTATTTAGATTTATGTATTTTTCTTTGGCTCTTTATTACTGCGTTTGCCACAGTGTATTCATTTTTATAGTTGTACTAATAATAAATAGGTTTTGGAATACAATGGCTCTGGTACCTCATCTTTCCACTAATCTCGTATGAGATCACCGCGAATCTTGTTTATGTTTCGATGTAAAGAAATTTTGATTATTGCACTGCGTTTGTCGTCCGAATTAATGGTAGGATCAGTGAAGTAAAATGATAAAAATTTTAAAGAATTTATATTGTTGTAGATAATTGGTTAAAGTCTCAAAGGGCTGAAATGTTTGCAGACGATTACATCCATCAAAAATAAAAATTCGAGCAGCCTAACCAAGAAAATATATTTAAGATGTACCTGACGTTAGAAAAATGACACTTTAGTTTCTCTAAAACACTGTGTGATTTATATTTGAGTTTATTTGATGTATGCAAATGGAATCATCGACAAAATTTGTTACCTGTTGATAATCTTGACATTCAAAGAAATCACACACCGGACAAATTCATTTTCCTTAATGCTCATAAAGTTGGACAAATTCATGATAGGCACTGAATCAAATTCAATAAACCTGCACAAACTCTCAAGAGGGCAACACGCCTAGTCGCTCAAATAGTTCTCAATTTAGTGAATTAAGATATTATTAATTTTTACGTCTCTACCCTCGCTCTCATGGGTACACATGCTCACACAAATACCTTACACGCCACACACACTCACACACACACACGGTTTCCTGCTGCAAGTCCACTGCACTCGAAGTGCTGCTTCCTAACTCCAATTTGTCACATCTTCAAGGCTTTTGTTGTTCTAAATAAGCCGGGAAGTCTCCGGAAAGTTTCTTTGATCGTTGGAGGTGCAACAGAGCCGCGCTAAAACGCGGAAGTCGGCGGCCGGTGCCGCGCTCCGGACTACAAAAGATCTGAGTGCGGATGCGGAAGGAGGCTCCACTTAACAGGATCAATCCTTCTGCTCAAACCAGGTAATCCTTTAAAAAGCTCATCGTACATTACAATGCGTAGGTTTCTTGATTTTATCGGTGAAATTACACGAAAACTGAATTCCTTTGTTATTTCCTTTCTTTGGAAAAATAGTTGAAAGATTCGAGGTGTTTTAGCTGTTGCAGTAGAATGAAGAGTATTTTTTACTCATGAATCTTAATTCCCATGAGGTTTCAATAATAGTGGGTGAAGTACTCAGTCATCCGATATCGATAAATTCTTAAAAAATGTACTGAAATTTTCATCCAAAACAATGAAGAAGAATCTGAAATTTTCAAAAGAATCATTTTCCAGATATCGCAATACGATCAAATTGACCATTTTCATGCGGCTAACTATGAAAAAGATAAACGTTTGCGAAATATTTGTAAATGTTTTAAGCTGAACGGAGAAATTTTAAAAGCTTTTCATGTCTGATGTGTCGCAGTTGTGTTGTTAAGATTTGCTGTCGAGTCATGAATATTTACTGATGGTCATGACGATCCACAGCGTGACTCCGTTTTCTCAGCGCAATAAGAACGGAGTGTGATAATAAAACTCAATTTTCCAACCTCAGGTTAAGAGTTGCAGATTTGCTTGCGACTCTACTACTTCAAATAAACAAAAATTAACTAAACTACCGAAATTATATGCGATTTCTGAAATTTTACAACTGACCAGAGCGCTGATATTCCCTGTTGCTCGGGGAGGAAATTGTCTGCTTATCGTCAGGAAAATATTAGAAATACACGAGACCGCATTAGCTCCTGTGTAAAAATATAACGCCATAGTTATAAGCCACTTCACGTAGCTGCTACATTCATGACACATGTTCTGCAGAGAAAAAGAGTGTACCTAACATGGTCAATGTATTCAAAGGATTAATTTGAACTTTCCCGACATCTTCATAAATAGAACTTCGGTCATCTGTGCTGAGACAGAGCTAACAATTATCGCTATGTGCATGGGCCGAATATGAGGGGTCGTTTTCACACCTTTACGAACGGCTCCCTAAAACAATTTGAACTTATTAACCTTGTAACTAGTTACCATTTGAAGGTTTATACATTTAACTAATGGCTGCAAACAATCTCTCGTTTCATTTATTGTTTAAGTCAATGCAATGAATATCTGATAAGATTTTCAAGTGCTCAAGTAACAATACACCTTTTCAAAATTGTCATTGTGCTTTGAACAATCTGTTACTTACTTTTATAATTGAATGTTTTTATTAAATCAGTAACATGCTCAGGCCTTTATTTGTTATAAGTTTTAAGTTTTATTTCCTGTTTTATTTTAATAACAATGTTACGCTGGT
>JACJUY010014979.1:3293-16484 GCA_014220935.1 Platorchestia sp. MABIK | reverse complement strand
AGTAGAGAGCGCAACAATAGGGCACATCCTAAGATGCGCCTTCAACCGTCATGAACTGGCGGCAGCAAGAAAAGAAGAAAACTCAACAAATTTAGGACACAGAGGGCTAACATGAGTGTTAGCTTTACACAAGGAACACGTAAAGGGAAGTCCCTGAACTTTTAAGGGACAGTCGGAGTTTAAATGTTTGCTACTTAGGCAAATGTTACAGAGCTGTACCTCACCAGCACGCTTCACGCGTTTTACGTGAGAGTCAAATTTTCTACAAGAAAATGACGAGTGGTTAGCCTGATTACAGAAACGACATACCTTAACACTGGGCAACTTAGTGTGCACGGGAGAAGGTCTAATTTTATCCCTAACTTCAACACGGGCTATTCCCCCAACCCTCTCATTGCGTAAGGGAAGAAAAGGTTTAGTTTTAGATTTAGTTTCCAACAGAGAAAGAACCTTATGTGCATGTTCAAGTATTTCTAATGTAAAGAAACTCGCTTTGGAATAGCGCAGTAATTCCAACAAGAAGAAGTCAGGAAGTTTGGTTTTAATAACAGCAGAAAACAGTAGGTTTCGAGACTTCTCGTTACAGAAGTCTAAACCCAGTTTTGATAGTTCGAGAAGTCGAAACTTAACCTTAGAGAGAAAGATACCTATCTCGGCCAAGCTCTGAGCACCCGGACAACTAAGTAACTCATCTAATGCCATAGACACTAATTTATCTGCATTGAGAAACTCTTGAGAGAGTGCAGCCCAAGCAGATTGAAAACTAGACTCTTCGTTCGGAAGACCCTCAACAAGACTGAGAGCTCTACCTTGCAGTTGATTTTTTAAGAAAATGAATTTTTGCCCCTCACTCATGTTAGGATAAGCTTGAAGGGCATTAAGCAAAGACTCTTGAAAGTGAAGGAAATTAATAGGACTACCCTCATTGTCGCTGAACTTTTTCAACGTCAATTGAGGTGCTCGAAAGATATTCAAAGGGACATCAGAAGTTGAAATTTTAGACAAAGAAGGTAAACCGGTATCACTAGAGTTAGACACCGGGGAATTTGAAGTTAAGTTTTTAATTTCTGCTATAAGTTCTATCACCTGCACCTCGTACTTGGCCCTCCTAGCCAACTCCTCATCGGACACTTCATCCACATCAGAAGGTATAGTGGAGGCCAGAAGACTAAAGGTCTGTAAAAGACCACTCAACTTCGGAATGGCTTCCACAAGGAAGGATAGCTCACAGTCAGGAGAAAGAACTTTTTTTCTAATGGAAGTTACACTGCATTTAATGCCCCGCAATTTAAGGCTTAAAGCCACAGTAGAACAACTCTCAGTTGCCATAATAATTAAAGGTAAGCTTAACACTTATTAGAAAAACGTTCATCTAAAATATATAGGTCTAAAATAGACAGGTTACATCCTCGTTATTTGAAAATAGAAAAACTAATGACAAGAATAATACACAAAATTTCACTTATCCCACCAGGTATAGTTTAAATTCACAAAAAATTTTTTCCCTAAAGTTTCTCACACATTTCTTTTTAAAGTTCACACAAAACAACAATTTATTTCTTAACTTACCATTACACAAATGCTACATGAGTGCACCGAAACAAAAGTTAGGCAAGGTAAAAGAGGCTAGAGCTTATAAACATAAGGCTCGTTGCAACGCAACAAAGGACCTCGCCCAAAACACCACACCGGTTACACTCAACTTAAACCTAATGAGATTCAACACCGACCCCGGCAGTCCGGATAGCGGCTTTTTAAACACACAAATTTTTCACATTTTTTTTTGTTACGTTTTAATATACTTTTAAGATAGAAAAGAAATATTTAAACAGAAAAAAAATAGACACCAGGATTTTATCTTGTCGGACTCCAGCCAAGCTCTGCCGTCAAAAGGACGGCGCTGAAAAAAGCCGGCTGAACTGCCGTTTTAGACAAAACTGCTTTCCGCAGCTTTCAACTTCAGAACTTTTCGTTCTATGAAGAAGTAATGTCAACCTCGAAAATAGGTAGAAGTCTTCGAATAAAGAAGAAATAGTAGTAAACTTTGAAAAAAGAAGCAGAAGTATCTTTTTAAAGTATCTTCGAAAAAAAGAAGTAAGAATAGTAAACTTCGAAAAAAAGTTCCTTTAGTAACTTCGAAAAAAAAGGAGTAAGAATAGTATCTTCGAAAAAAAGAACTATGTCTCGCTGCCCGACCGTGCAGCTAAACTTTCCGAATAAACGGACACTAAAGACATAGACTTTCCTGGCACCCTTTATAGGGGTCAGGTAACGCTGTAAGTTATAATCAATTAATGACAAGCGCAACAATATACAGGAGGCTCACCCAAAGGTTCTTCATGGAATTTCGAAGATACTATTCAGGCGAATACATCTCCAGTAAGCCGGCCATCTTGAACACTAAGTTCCAGAAGCAGGGGTCGGTAAAGGTCCGAACCCGCAGAGCACTATTGATGCACCCGCGAGGCCGGTCTTGATGAATCTGAGTTGGCAACGTGCGCTGCCTCCTCTTTGGGTTGCTCGAAGCCGTTGCCGTGGCTTCGGACTCGAGCAAGAAGATTGAATGAACGGTTTTAATTAGTTCATTAAGATAAGTCGCCAAGGAAGTGAAGCACCCCCGCCATTGTTTCGCTTTGTCATTAATTATCAGCGTTATTGCTCTTTTTAGGCTTAGTGTTTTTAAATTAAGCCCTTGTCCTTTTTGAGCAAGGTGTTGGCTCTCTCGCCTAGGACTTCAGCAACGAGCAATGGCTGGATTTGCGACACCCTAAGACGCTAATTCAATCATTTATTAAGTCTAAGATGTTCAGTTAAATGCATGGTTTCGAATAGGCTTAGTCTTCGAGAAGGTCCAATTCAATTTTCCATGTTTCATGAACGGCATCTTCCGAGAGCATATTTTTAGATTGCGATTTATCAGGATTGATGAAAAATTGATGCCAGCAAACAAAGGCTAGTAGCAGCTTCCCAGCTTGACGTTTGCAAGCATAGGTCGCAAAAAAACTTCCAGATAAGCTCTATAGCTCAGTATCCTAGCAATCTAAAGTCCCAAGAAGCCGTCCACTTCAATGCTAGCTCCCTGTCAACGAGCATAAATTACAGGCAGTTTCCCAGATGTATGTTAGCACACATGAGTCACGAGTAACTGCACAGGTTTCTATCTGTAATTGGCTGACAAATATAAAAGGCGAACATCTTCGTGACTATACCCAGCAAATGGCCATTGTCCAGGTTGCCCAGGGCGGTTCATTCAACCCACCTTGCTCCGGTCATCTTGGTAACGACTTTAGCTGTTGGGAAGACATATTATTGGCAAGTGCCATATACATTTAAATTTTCACTACATTGTCCGTTCATGTCTCATGCTAAACACTGTCGTACACTTAGTTTGGTCTTTGGTTCAGAAAATGTTTAAGGTGGTGCGAACTCGAGATGCATCAGAGAGTTCGTAATCGAACACAAAACCACACAACTGCTGCAAAGTTGTGTATTCCGGAAATATTCCAAGCGATTAGGAACAAGAATTCCTTTCTTTCTACGAAATCATTCAAAATTCATAGTTATCTCTCTACTCAAATTTTGCTGCACAAGTTCCACTGTATCGGGCATGAATGCAAAAACATTTGTTGTTCCATGTCTTTAGTATTTCCGGGTGCTTTAGAACCTTTGTTACAGATGCATTCCTGCCAGGAGCAAATTTGCCGTATTTTCAAATGTAACACGATTAAGTTGTTATTCAGTTTCGTGTTTTCAGCTCTCTTAGGCCGCCGTCACACGGAGACCAAATGGTAACGTTTCGTCATAATTTTCTACAGTCAGCGGCACCAATAGGTCTGTCCAACGCCACGAAACCGTCAGATTTCAGCCTTAGTTTGAGACCAGCTTAGTGTAACTAAGGCCGAAATCTAACTGTTTTGTGGCGCTTGATAGACCGATTGGTGCCGCTGACTGTAGAAAATTATGACGAAACGTTACCATTTGGTCTCCGTGTGACGGCGGCCTTAAGCAGATTATGCTCGGGGTTGCAGAACAGTTTGGTCAGAGTGCTTTGATGCAATATGTCTCGCGGGCTCTGAAGAAACTTGTTTCTGAAGTATTCTGGGCTTTCGGGAACACATGTTTCGCTCGTTCCACCAACGTCTTTCCAGGACTGAAAACCATTTCGGGGTTGCATGAATTTTGCATGAATGGGGGTTGCATGAAAAAAAATGCATGAATTTTGCAGCTAAGGTTGTATGCAAAGGCAAATTCAAAAAGAATGATCACGTAANAAACCGTTGCCGTGGCTTCGGACTCGAGCAAGAAGATTAAATGAACGGTTTTAATTAGTTCATTAAGATAAGGCGCCAAGGAAGTGAAGCACCCCCGCCATTGTTTCGCTTTGTCATTAATTATCAGCGTTATTGCTCTTTTTAGGCTTAGTGTTTTTTAAATTAAGCCCTTGTCCCTTTTGAGCAAGGTGTTGGCTCTCTCGCCTAGGACTTCAGCAACGAGCAATGGCTGGATTTGCGACAATGTTCCATTTATTGTAGAGAAGCGAAACTGATGGAAAAATGGCTCATGATCAGTGAAGACCCACGTGTAATACAAATAGTGCAACATAAACCTTTGCTTTGATAAGCAAAAAAATTGCTTAGCTTCATTTCATGGATACGAAACCATCGTAAACAGAAGCCATAGTGGAAAGGTCTTCACACTGAGATCTCTAATGATAAGCATTAATTTTATGTTGCCTTCACTTTTTTATTAGCAGCGAGGCAAAAAACATGGAAAGGATATATTGTTTTATTTTCTCGGTTTCTCACAATTTGAAACTCATTTCATTTTCTGCCAAAATGCATATATGTTTACTGCTATATGTATGAAGAGCACTAGAACGGAAATGCTTGTGTTGTTGTTACAGTTGCTCTAATGAAAATGAAAACCAACCCACTCTATAACATGTGAAGTGGTGTTGCGAGTGACGATTGTACCGAATTCGTTGAAAAAAAATTTCCATCATTTTTGAAAAAATACAAAATTTCGCATATTTGCCTTTCATTACACTTGATTTCCAGTAATAAAACATGTTTAAAAAAATTATCGTCTCGTACAAAATAAATCAGGCAGTGAAGGGATAAAGGCTTCTCACAGCAGCAACCCTTCAGCAGATTGCTTTTCTACAAGTGTGTAATTGGGGAGTACATTGTCTAATTCGTTTCACAAGTGTGAATCTGTCAAGGAAGATCACCTGTATCTTTCAGATCTTTAACATTTTTGATGTCGAATACAGCGCCAATGTAATTTTTTTTCAAACATGTGTGCTTTCATAATTGTTTCATGTTTCAGCTCATCAACTCAACTGGCCTCCTCAAATTGTGTGTTTCTGTGTTGTAATGTATATACCACAATGAATTGTACATCAATGCATGCAAAGTTACTTTCATTCATTGCTAATTGTTGCATGTTTATGATGAAATGTTTACGTAAATTATTAATGTGTAATACTAATTTCCATTAGCACTTTAAAATGTCGATATATTCACTGAATAACCAATGATCTGAATCTCATATCTGGTAATTTAAAAAAATTATTTACCAAATACAGACCCTTTTTCTTATTTTGCAGATGCTGTACGTACAACAGAGCCTGCACGGTAAATCTTTAACAGTCACTGACATCAACCACTTCATAGCGTTGAGCCTTGTCAATGCAAGAGACCGAGGTAAGGGTCGCTTAGATTTAGATTAATATTTACATTATTGTGTTTCATGTCCTTGCAACTATACCGAAATTTAGGATATTTTTAAGTCAAATTATATCGTTAACGTGATCTTGTAGAGTAAAATGAGCATGACTTTTAGATTCAGTGTAAAAAATGACTCAAAATCAGGCATTATCTGTAAGACCTTAAACACAGCGTAGACCAGTGTTTTCTGCGTTTGAATTTTTTGGATTCATTTTCATGAGCAAATTTAATGCAAATAAACCTCGAAATTATTGTGAAATTTCTGCACTCTTATATTGGCCCAGCAAAACAAATCATCTCACACTGATTACTGATTCTTTTTTTTTTTTTGATCAGGCAACTACGACCGAGAGATGGAAAAATGTTGAACGAACATGTCCCTACAACGGATACAGAAAGTGCTACTACTCTTCTGGCTGTTCCAAAAAATTTATGTAAATCGTCGGAAACGTGAGTTCGATTGAATACTTTACTTTATATATATATTCACGCATACACACATATACACATGTATACATACATACAAATTTGTACATCTTTATACTTGTTTTCATGTGAATAAGTATAACATATTTAGGTTTACCTTTAGCAAATATCATTTGGGGAACTAATCGTGAAGAAAATGCATCATTAGAGTTAAAATTATAACTTTAAATTCCTATTTCTTCCTCGTCCGTATTACAGCGTTGTGATTGTTCTTGAAACAGGACGGCTGACCAGGCACACGGGCTGTATGATCTTGAAAATGAAATTAAAGAAATTTAGAAGCGAGTCTTGAAAATCAAAAAGCCGATTAATGAAAACAATGAGCTGTTAAAACAACTAATAACAATGTCTGACGATGAACTAACTTCCATCAAAACCACCGATAATGAACAGGCCTAATATTGGCCGCCTCCTGCTGAAACCGAAGAAGACTTGCGTGCTCTACAGTAGCTGTTCATCCTGCCATAGTAAGTCCATTCTAATGCGTAGCGCTGTGCGTACATGGCACATGCATGCTGGCTATCGAATAATTATTCTTATTTTTTAAGTGTTACAGTAATTCAACTACATGTTAAATAAATATGAATTCTCTCAGATAAACGTTATTTATGTTTTTATTACTATAACCATTATTATTATGACGTTTGGACGAAAATTTAGAAACATAAGTTTTTCAAAATTAAACTTGATTTTTTTAAATATACATGACATTTTTAAAATTGAACTTGATCTGTTTTATATTAAAGTTGAAATGTTTTAACTTGAAGTTGACCTTTTTTAAATTAAACTTGAATTTTTTATATTGAAGATGTCCTTAAATTAAACTTGAGCTTTTCAAAAATAAAGTCGAAATTTTTTTTATTAAACTTTAGCATTCTTAGATTGAACTTGAGCTTTTTTAAATTAAATTAAAAAGTGCAGTATCCGATGTTTTATATTTACTCACTTCAAATTTTCTTTTCGGAATTTCACAGGTGAAGAAGTTGCAGAAGTTGAGGCATGAGTCCTTGACGAAAATAACCACCGCATTCGCAAAGTGTCTGATGAGCAAGAAATTAACTCTGAAATATTCCATGACCAGGAGCATTCCAGCGAACGAAATTGGCTTTCAGGGAAACTCGCGCTTCCAACTGTATTGTACGTTAGTGTAATGCAAGGATTGCCTTTCTGTCACAGTTCATGGATAGCCTTTATTTTATTTAAAAAATTCAATGAAATGTTTATAGAACTCTGTAAAAACACAAATACTGTTCAGACATGTATAGAAAAGCAAATATTATTATATACGAATATGTGTCTGCATAGGAGAGGTGTTCAAATGCTATATATATACTTTGTGCTTGCATAATTAAAAACCGGGAGTGTACTGTTGTTTCTTCTGCAGTATCGGTTCTCGCGTGGAAATCAAATATCACCCTATCGCTAATAAGCGAGAAAGGTTGAACTTGTTTGTTCATAAAAATAAATGCGTACAAGTGTGCATGTGCGCTTGTGTGTTTGAGCCAACATTATTCGTATATTGTTTAAGTAAGTAATACCCATGGGAAGTTTGTGATATATGCTAAAAATCATTTTGCGCTTTTCCACATATGCTCTGCCTGATTTGCCTTAATACGCGACCGCTACCAGGAAGGAAGTACGAGTACATGTAGCATTTGGAAGTGAGCCTAAAGAATATTTGTATATTAAGTCTGCAGTATTCAAGTTCAGTATACTTTTACTCCTTTGACGTTCTTTTATTCACCTTTGCGTGCAAGGAATTAGCACAAAAAAAACTCATAATTTTCCTGATTTGTTCTCAGTTGTTACAGAACCATTTTAAAATAATTTCAGGTTTATTCAATGCTCCACACAATCGTTTTTGTCTGCCAAGAACTACCAAAATACAGTATAAAAATGTAGAGCAGTTCTTGGCAGATAATTCGATTGTGTGGAGCTTTTTTCATTGAACGTTTGAGTCGTGGCCACTATAGCGGCCTCTGGCAGTTCTAGGCAGATCTAAGCAGACGTTCTCGCGAGTGCCGCCGACAGCCTCGGCAGAGATAGTCTGCCTTAAAGCGGACGTATAACGACCGCTGCACTGCGCTGCGGCACCACTAACCTCTGCCAAAAACGTCAAGAAACTGCCAAAATCACTGCGCTGATTTTCAACTGGGCAGCAAATCCTACAAGGGATTTCTAATTTTTATAAATTCATTTCGCAAATAGTCAAAGTTAAGCCTAAATATTTTCTTATGTATTTTCCTGGTGTTGAAGGCCATTGCCTCATTTCCTAGACCTCTTTAGATTACATTTAAGCTGTAAATGAACTAGCTTCTGCATCAAAAGGAAAGAATCAGGCAACTTTAAATATATTTCAGAGACCTGAGGAATGAATGCATGCCTTTAATTTTTCAATGCAACAACTAAGTTCTAGAAGTGAAAGTCATAATCTATCTCAACATTGCAATGCACACTGTGTAACTTTTGCTCGTACTGTAATCGTGCCTGAGTCTCCCAACGTTCCTACGTAAACTGTAGTTTCACTGTTATTCTCTCGTCCAAAATAAATTGTAAACAGTAGTTAGAGCTGGTTTCTGTTATCTAAATTGCATTGCACGCTTTACCGTATGGACCATAAAAAGTAAACCCAACTTCAAATGTGAATAACTTTGAATTACGATAATTAAGTTTCATAATTTTGTTGCATTACACACAGAGATATGTCTCCTGACTACAAAGCTTTAGGTCTGAGTATAAATAAAGTCGAAGTTTTCTGAAAATTTATCTTTATGTGTAAATTTTTAAGTGACTAAATTCATCCTCACGCAACTAACAAAGAACCAACGCATTTTCGTCAACAACGTCAACGCGGGAGCAAAGAGCTTGAAAAAAAGTTCGAAATAAATTTAAATTTCCTGAGAGAAGCTGTCGTTATAACTCGTTATAACTTGTTTTTTTCAAATAATATAACAATGACCCTATAACTTTTGTATCATTTATGACATCAAAATCTCACGTGCAACTCATATTTTTATAACTATTATTTATCTCACTACTGATCCAACCAATTTTAATGCGACCCAACATTTTTAGGGAAAACATTTTTCTCTTCCTAATGCGAAAAAACAGAATTAAATTATCTTTATTCACTGTAAAGTTATTAACATTTAAAGTTCAGTTTACCTTTTTATGGTCCGCACGGTAAGACAAATGACGGCTAGTGCAGTAGGAGGCCCGTGACCGCTGAAAAAAAATCAGTGCATACCATGGAAGGAACGACAACTTTAAGAAAATCATGTAATTTATAAAATTTTAGTGCATTTGCAGCACAAAAAAACGCTGTAAACATACGCACTTATAGAACGATTTTTTTTCAAATCCTTCAAGTAGGTGAAATCCCTAGTCTTCCCTAGAAGAACTAATGATTTTCAAGGAAATGATTCCTTCAATCTTACTTAATAATACCCTCGGTCTGTTTATATATTTGTTTGGTGTCCACTTCTTAAGAAACAACTTTTTTGATCTGAGGGATGCTTAATGACCGTATCGGTGATACGAGTTTCACCAGTGCACGAGTACATGTATATTTTTATCGAGGGTTCTATTGGTATGGATTTATTAGTTTGACATCCACATCTGGAAAATTTATTTAAGGAAAAATCGAATCTCGTCATTTTTGACGGGGTGTGCACACGGTATGATATGATTGGCTGTAAATGAGCATCAGTTAGGTAGAGGGAAAACAGGGAAAATTTCTGCCAATACTCAGGTCTTGTCATTCGCACGGCCGAACATAGATCCTAATTCTGAATCGCTATTAACGTCAATGACGCGACCGAACATCACACTAATAGAAATTTCCGTAAGGTACAATGATTGAATTGATCAGGCTTGAAATGTACGCTTCACGGGATCAACACGCCGTTTCGGCGAAGTCTAGCCAGGGCTGTAGCGAAAGCAAGGAAGGCGTCCAGTAGTAGCGATGAAAGTCTCCAGTAACATCAAGGCAGGTCTACAGTAAAACCAAGGCAGGCCTCCAGTAAAACCAAGGCTGGCCTCCAGTAAAATCAAGGTAAACCTCCAGTTGAAAAAAGTACTAAAAGTCTTCAGTAAAAGAAAGGAAAGTTGTCATTGTTCCAATAGGAACGGAACAGGCCTCAAAAGCAAACAGGTGGCTGACAACGGCTAAGTGTTTGGCGGACAACAGTAAGGTAAGTGACACACAACGACGAGGAGAGTGTCCACAGTGAAATCCTGTTGGTGATTTCTTCAAAGCCTCATAAATGTGCTCCCATTCTCAAAGATATGTAGCTACGCCATGACATGTTTTTCCTTTCCTTATAAGGGTGCGACGAATGGTGTGCAGCAGGAAGCAGTTGCAGCTTCTGTAAGTGTCGGTTTTTCCAGTACCAGATCTCCTCACACTCCTACAAAAGTTTGGATGACTGGTAATCTATTCTGAAGCACTCTGAGCTGCGGTTTCCTCTCCGTATTGCATGCACTCTTGTATGATTACGCCTATTAACACAGCCAAGGACAAATCAATAATCAATTGAAGGACTTTGTAGATAGTGAATAACGTCAGACTTCACTGCTACGAAAAGCACAAAACGCTTAGCACATAAAACCCAATGAAAACACTATCAGCTCACTCTTCAAAAAAAAGTCATGAAAATAAAAATAAAACTGGAAAGTACATTAGAGGATCACTTGCATGTTACGCAGGGTTAACCGAGAAGCTAATAATTAAGTAAAAAGAAGCTGATCATAATTGTGATTTCAAGCTTCAGCAACCTCTTCAATTGAATTTGGGCGTGTTTTCAATTTCAAAACCCCGAAAAATCCTAAGATAATTATTTTAGTCATGTAACCTTTTAAATGTAATGTATACAGGGTAACCGGCACTCTGTTGAATAAACTTTCACACAAGGTTGGGACTGTTCAAATAAACACTTTTACTCAATAACCGTGCGCCCGGAAATGCTTGGTTAAAGAGTTACAAGGACTTGAAATTTTAAACGTTTTACAGAGAAATTCTTACTTAGAGAGTGGCAGGCAAGTAAAATGTAGAAGTTAGAGTAGCATTTTATCATGAACTCACGAAACAGAACAACAGCCTCAATGATTATTACAACAAGTAACAGATTTTTTAATTAAGTTATGTATTTACAGAAAATATTTTAAAAGAGGCCGTCACTGCCCCATCTCATGACCGCAAATGTCTTCTGATATTACGCACCTTGATTTCTACTTCTGGGGATATTTGAAGAGTTTGGTGTACAAAACACCGATTCAATCCGATGAAAACGTCATCGGTAGAATTGTTGAAGCCTTCGTAAGGATTTGTATAACTCACAGCATCTTTGACCGCGTCCATGCAGCACCGGCGTTTGAACGTCTTCATCGCATGAGATGGGCGTCATGTGGAACATCTTTTGTAAATACCTAGCCTAATTTTAAAACATGTTTATTGCAGTGATAATAATCGAGCCTGTTGTTCTGTTTCTTGGATTCATGATGAAAATATTTCTTACCTTCTACATTTCATTTTCGTGCTCTTCTCAAGGTACGAATTTTCCTCCAAGATGTTTCAAATATCAAATCCCTGTAACTCCATAACAAAATATTTTCGATCGCACATTTATTGAGTAAATAGGGTTTATTTTATTGGTCCCAACCTAACATTGAAGTTTGTTCAGCAAAGTGCTGGACATCATGTATATCTGAATTCAAAAAAGTAAGAAGCAGGACAATGCCAAGCTGGACCTGATCGCACGCACAATTTTCACCAGCTGCCTCGATCGTTGTGAAAGCCAGTCGGGCGAAGAACCGGACTCTGTGGATTGACGTTCCGCTAAAAAACGATCTGTTCCAGGCGTGTTTCAAATTAGTACTGCTGCGGCTGTATAGTAGACCTATTGGTTACAATTTCTTTATCCGGCTGCATAAAGACTCAGTCAACCGCTTAATTAAGTCTAAACAACTTGAAAGCGAAAAGTAAACTGGAATACACAGTTAATGTGCCCAGACTTGACTTACCAATTTCAGTATATATACATGTATTGGAACATTCTATTCCGTCATAAAACGTTACTGTCAGATAATCATAGAGCATTATTGAAATCTCGACACGTGGGAAAACAGTCAGTTTGCTAAATTTTAATCACTCCAAGAAATTAAGGCAATTACTTGGAGGTTCAAGATTTAATAGAATGTTTCTAAAACTGCTGCAGAAGTGGAATGTGAATCTTTAATACTTTTATATATTGTTTTTGCTAAAAGTTTAAAGGATATTCTAAGAAGCGCTTCAGCTCTAATTCAAAGCGTTAAGTTGGAAGAAAGGATGCGCATGAGTCAATAAAATGTAGATTCTAGCTGCAGTAACAGCCGAACTTCTCCCGGGTTTGTAGAATCGGAATACTGCATCACTGGAACTCATCGACCAGCACCTTGGAATAGTAAAATCATTTCTGAACATTCAAACACTTGAAAGAAACTATGAAATAAATTCAATATGAATACAACCAAACAACAAATGACCAAAACGCGTTCCTGGCGCAACAGAATCGGAGCAAAACCTCCGCAGGAGCGCTACCAAGTAAAAAGGAAAAATGCTGAGCGCTGCCCTTAAGGATGCATGGCTGCAGTTACTCCAGCAGCAGTAAGTTGAGAGTTGACTGTGATTCTGCGAAAACATGGACATCACTGGAATTACTATAGATCCCAACTCGAAGGAGTTAAAATAATCAAACGTACATACGTAAGAACAATAAATCCATTTAATTAAATAGTGAAACCCATTCACCCAAGCTAGATTCCACACTCGGTGTGGTACAAGGCCACTGAAGAGGTTATAAGGAAAAAGATGAAAGCAGAGGTAGAGAGATGTTTGGGCAAGGATAGAAAGGAAAGCAGGGAGATTTATTAAAGGCCCTGATACACTAGGCAAAAATCGCGGTGATAACCGTCAGCATGCCTCGCGAAGTGCCTCCCA
>JACJUY010014978.1:13178-24892 GCA_014220935.1 Platorchestia sp. MABIK | reverse complement strand
TAGGCGTTGCGATAAGTAAAGCGATAATGCGATAAAGCGTTAAACCGAAAATTTATCACTTATCGTTCATCGCTAGACTAGAAAATTATATCACTTATATTTATCGCCTTCAAATTACTCGCGATAAATCCAGCCATAAAGTAGAAGACGAAAAACCGTTACGGCTGGAGGTTACAGACTCATTGTTACGTGGCAAACTGATGCGGCCAGGCGCCTGGCAGCCCGTGCTTCTGTTGTCACCGGGGTTGCCAGATTGGCTTCTGCCAAATTTCTGAAATCTGTTTTTTTTAGGTCAAAAATTTTCGCTTCTTTGGGACCTTAGTTGGCTTATTATGGAAATCCTAATCTGGAAACGCTGGTTGTCACTGTTTCCTTGAATAAGCCCTCAACTGGACGCATCAAATTTCAGCTTTGTATTTTATGTGCTACCAGCGATCCAAAGCTTCTTTGCGTGTTATAACTTATATGTACTTAATTCTTATCGTGTATTGTTTACTTAACTAAATATCTAGTTAATATATTTTAGTTTTAAACATTTTTGCGTTTTGAGGTACGCCTTCCGTTCGTACGAACGTCGAGTGATTTTGTGTTTTAACTTTTCCTTTGCAGGAAATCGTTTAGGTTTTTGCGTTTTATATTGCGTTATTAATTAGTGTCGCGGAGGGTGGGCTTCAGTGTTTGAGAATAGTGAATTTAATGATTAGTGAGTTTCAAGATGTCGGGCAAGAGGACAGTGGAGGAGTTTTTCCGCTTGAAGGCCAGCAGCAGTGATGTGACTCAGGAACGGGGGCGGAAGTTTTCCGGGAGTTCGGGATCTGTGGACATTCCCACCACCTCCCGCTCGAGCTCCCTCATGTCCCTGGGCAGTGAGCAAGAGGACAGTTATTAAATAATATATAGAGTTTTAATTATAAAAAGAGGTTTTTAACTGCATAAGCAGCATAAATAGAGTAATTCTGGATTTATCGCTTATCGCTATAAGGTATCTTGGAAATTTATCTCTTTATCGTTAGGACTTAGCGAAAAAATTATAACTTTATCGTTATCGCTTTACCGCAAAATTTATCGCTGCCAACCACTGCAAATTCGTACATGGAGAAACGGTGTACTTGAATGTACTTGGATAAACGACGCAGCCCGTTTTTAAATCCTGAGAAATATTGTTCTACAAATTCTAAATATGCGTTAATTCACTGATAAACTCTAGGCGAGACATTGACATTTAGGCAGTGGACGTAGAAAAACTCAGTCGTCGTAAAATTTCATTGACTTATTGAGACTACAATAAAAATTGAAACCTATAGTTCGCATGCCTTGCACAGAATTGCCGTGACGGAACCTTGAGAGGAAAATCTAAATGCCAACACTATGACAAATACAACCGCAGAAATGCTGGGCTCGTGAGTGTGGACAGGCCTACAAATTTCGTTCAGAGTGTACACGAATTTATTTAGAGGAACATCTGCAACATTACACGTATGACACAGGGTGTAATATTCCAGGGTGTACGAGGGTAGCATAGAAGGGTTGGAACTACTTATGCCAGAAGTGAATTGGTCAGTTTGCTCGTATCTCAAGCTAATTTCCTTGAAATATCATTTCAAATTATTGTGAGCGCTTCTCACAGAAACGACCACATTTTTCGTAAAAGTACTTATTAGACTATAGATATGCATTTACAGGGAATGAAATGAAGAAAGATATGAAGTCAAGCGCCTGTAGACTTCATGCTCAAATTTGTAGTCAGGGTAAACGTCCAGCAATAGACCAAAAAATAGCAAAATTCCTATCATACACTTAATAAAGCTTTTTATTGTGTCAAATTTTTTAAAATTCACAGAATTATAATTGTTGATTAAGCTCAGAAGATTGATGCTGAAGTTTACAATGCGCATGTATAATTCAAAATTCGAACACGAGTTCGTTACTCTATTGATAGACATTTCGAAGTATACGAATATTTTGAGTATTGTCTAATTCACGTAGGCATGTTTCGTCCATACAACTCAAGAGAAACGGATTTGAGTACACGGTAGATCCTTGAGTTCCACACAATCGTGTAGTTGCACCTCAACTTACAAAGTTAAAAATTACTCCCAGATCTTAGTAATTGAAAGTTAATCTTGAAGTCGTTGAATGAATGGAACCAATTTTTATCCGTACCTGTTGCGTTCCTCATCAGATGACGCACACTCTAGAATGAACTGTATAAACCAGCTCAGTTTCCAAACACAGCGACTAGGAGACAGCGACTAGCTCAGCGACACAGGTGTAAATGTTGACAAACTAACTATTGGCTCAACTGTTCATCCGAAACTGGGAGTTTACATTACCTTACTGAAAATACAGTTTTATCGATGGTACCTGGAAATAAAAGCGTAAAAATGACATAAAAACAACACTCACGTAAGTAAGGCTTGCTGCATTGCCACAGCAGAATGTTGTCTCACAACACAAATCAAACGACGTCTCTGTCACACCCACACACGACGTCCTGACCTGTGACCGACGCAACGTCGCCTGACGCAGGGCAGCCGTGTGGTGCTAGTACGGAAGGTGTGATGTTTATTTGGGGTTACCATAAAGATATACTGAAATATATCAAAGATCGGTCAATTCAATTCATGCGAAATGATATCTACAATGGCAAGATGATAAAATGTGACTACACGTTGTTCGGTATATAACCGCCAAATGATGCGGTGGTTGATCATTATTCACTGATCTATCATTGATCGTACGAATGATTTTTATCCATTTGTTCAATTAATTCAGCGTTCATAAATTTTATTTTGAGCACAGTGATTAAATGATGCATATGGACCCCTAATTTTACGTCATACACGTTTGTTATTCCATTATATCTCTATTCTCCACAGAGGTGAGGGTTGAAACCCACTTTTCTGTAGGCCAGTCAAGAAACTTTCAATTTACAGGTTCCCTCTCTTGAACATAACACCCAGCCTTTTTAATTGATTTGTCACACAAACGTTTTTCTTTTTCCCACTCGTGATTTTTCTTTTTCGCACATTCCGTCTATCCATGCTTATGTTTTGAACTAACCTCTCTTTTCTAGGTTCTCCCATTTCTTTTTCCTTTTTCCTTTTTCAATTGAAAACCATACACACCTTCGGAAATTTTTTGCAGGTAATCGCTTATTTAAGTCTCCTTTAGAGGTCATATCGAAAACTGTGGCACCCGTACAACTGTTAGATAATGCGTAGTAGATTTGTTAGGCTGTCCTGGTTCGGCGCCAATTATTAGGTTTGTTATTATTTTTGGTCCCTGTTCGGGCGCCAAGATGCTCAATCTTTCGGATGCTTTTAAGGGCTGACCTTGCTCACGGTTGCCGAAGTTTAGTTCGTTTAGTTTGTGGAGGCTGTATCTCAGCGGATGTAGGGCTGCCGCTCATTGGGCGCCTCTCATTTGACAACTCTCAAGGAGTGGAGACCCCTTTCTCTTCTTGATAGTCGGTATTTTTCTCAGAGAAGATAGTACTCGGTTAATTTCCCGATTTATTTGCAGGGAACAATGTTAGTTGCAGAGTATTTCAGTAACAGATAAGGAGGTTCGGAAATTCCAGAGAGCTGACCGTTTCTTTTAGACGCTCTCACAAATTTCGAACAAGCCGAATTCAAGAGGGTGTGGGGAGTATCTAGGATACTCGAATTAAATTCCGGCGAACATTATTTACAAAGCCGGTAGCGTGATCCGCGAATATCCATCTGGCCATACTGGCGCGGGACCTAACAACAACCATTCCCTTCTTGTGTTCCTTGTCATTGTTTGTACAAATCTTTGTTGTAAAAATGCTGACTTTCAATCTCCAACATTTACATCCAATCGCAATTCTAAACGTACTGCGGTCAATCTTCGTAACCTCAAAAGTTCCAAATCAGACTCTAAACTGATGGTCGCTGTACTCGTTGTGCAAAAACCTAATTCGTGTACAAATTTGTATAAATAGACTTTCGTTATTGTCAGCCTGATGACAAACACAAACTTTTATTGCATGATGGACAATATTTCCGAGAAACGATTGCGGCCATCGAAAATATACTGCATTCAGTTTCAAATTCCAACGTCTGGAGGCTCGATAGTGCGTTTAAAAGCACGGTCATCCCTACAGAGCACAGAACGCCTTCTGATTTCCTGGTCGATGGCAAGTCTCAACTAAGTTAGGGTGAGCTCGGAATCCTTCAGGCTACCTTTATCTCACACATTTAGCACCTTCACAGTGTGTCAACGCAGAGCCGCAGTCAGAAGAGAACTCCAAATCTATTCGTGATGCATAACTGCAACATTGTTGTAATCTAGACGATAGACTTCTTTTAGCGTGCTCATTGCATAAGAACACCTTCATGCAGAAAAAATGGTGAATAATAAAAATTTCCCCTCTTCGCGCCGTGAAGTTTCGGGTTGAGCAAGATAAATTATACTTCACATTTTGTTGAGACTCTAGCCCCGGGCTTTGAAAATGAAAAGCATTCGATAAATAAAACATTCATATCAAGGAAACCTAAAAAATAACTCATTATACAAAAGAGTTGAAAAAAAACTTCTTGATGGAGACCTCGTTGACCTTCTTTCCAAATCACTGCTCAATTTGTGCAGACAAGCCATCTATGTTTTTCTATTCAGTTTGTTGGAACGAGTGTTGCTGATCAGCCCATAACGTCAACCAAACCTTAAAATTTCTTCCTTCAATTACCATTATTACCATTTATAATTATTAGTTTCATAGCTATAATAATTTCAAGAAAGTTGCTAACTTATTGTAATGCGTCACAATTCTGTTCTGCTTTCTTTTGCGTCGTCATTCCAATCCTTCAACTTAAGTCACCATGGCGCCCTAAGTTCGCTTCCATCACTCTGCATTATCGTCACTTACATGCAAGGCAGGAATTCAACCTGCCACCAACTGAGAGAATATATATTTTCCATCATTTTCTCGCTGAACTACGCAAATAGATTGATAGGTTGTTCGAATGATTTAGAATGTTTCATCTGAATTTTGATGAAGTCACGTCACCGTTTAAACTGTTTTTAGATAAAATTCAGTGCAACGGATGAGCTGGCAGATTTTGAAAAGAGACGCAACCAGTGTAATCAACAGGCGGCCCCAAGCCCTTTCGGTCCAAAACAAAGCTTACCATATGATTACATCTCAGGACTTCAATGTTCAGTTCTCTTCTTAATCACTGTGGTGAACAATTCTCTTTAAATGATCTAGCACATAAATCATTTCGCTGGTTGTTAGGATGAGGAGTATGTATTTGCTTGAGTAGGGATTAATTTTCATGTTAGTTAAGATTTCGACTAAAACGCGGTCTCGTCATTCAACCTTGGTCAGAAAAAAGTGAATCCTTCTAGTGGGATTGGGGAAGGAGGCAGTTGAAAATTTCGAGCAATAATACGTGAGCGAAGACACCCTGACGCTGGTCGATCTTCCACCCGCCAATGCGCATAACACGTTGACTACGTATTGGGACAAATGTGTACCTCTACGTAAATTGCTCATTTACGCACCATTGTGAATATAAACATTTCAACCATTTCACGTTCATTTTATAAGTGTTTTATCGTAATAAGTAAATATTACTGTACACTTTCATTTTGTACATTTCTTAGGAGGGAAACTCATTCGCACAGTTAAGTCGATTTTCCAATTCGGTTTCTTACAACCTAACCAAATCAACCGTTCGATCCGCGTAAACATGGTCAACGTGTATAGGAAATATGCCGCCATATGGAAACAATTTTTTGTTATTGAACCTAGAACAATGAAATTTGGCATACAGATAGGAAATGCAAATAGAAAGCTTTTTTCATCGATGAAAAAGTGCTATTTTTTCATTGAAAACGAGATATTCATAGACAACTGGATTTGGGGGGATTTCAAAATGTTTCTTCTCCAACAGTTTTCAAGCTACAGTGATGATATGGGCATCATTGGATGCGGAAAGACTCAGAAATTACCATAACCTATATGGCGCTTTCCCAATTTTCATTTTGAAGTTAAAAAAAATTCCAAACATAATACGTTCTTGTGAAAATTTTTGACTCTGTAGCGTCATAACTTTTGATTGACAACGAATCAGGAACTGCCACATAAGTTATGATCATTTCTGCGGCTTTCTGCATCCAATGACACTCATATCATTACTGTAGCTTAATAACTGTAGAAGAAGAAGCATTTTGAAATCCCACACCAGGACCTCCCGAAAAGGCAACAAAAAACATCAGTAATCTCAATTTTTCACTATTATTATTTGTGGGACCAGCTAAACCCCTTTCAATTTTTATACAGTAATAAAGAGACATAGGAGAGTACATAGCAACGTCAAGCCGTGAAGAAATAGCACAGGTGGGCCTGTAACATGATGAAATACCACTGTCCCCCCCCCCTCTTTATCGAACTTGCGAACCTCATTTTTTCTCAGGATGTACCTGACCTCTTACACTTCCTATAGCAGCTAAAATCAAAATCTCTACAAATTTTCCAATTTTTGGGGGTATCTCCCTTAAACACGTGATATACATCTAAGCATCTTTACTAAAGTAAGTCCGAGTATCTAATATAAATTTATCCACTAAATCTATATAGGCAAGTGTAGGTGAGACTATTTTTTATTAAAACATCAAACAATGTAATGTTCTATTAAACTGAATGCCATTGAATGCTTATAGCAACGAAGTGTGTGCCGCTTGCTTCCAAGTCATCGATCTGTTTAACTATAGTTCATTGATGAACTCATTGATTTACTCGCTTAATTTTCACGTATTTATGAACTTTTCTTGACAAGTCTGATTTTTTTGATTGCGTTTCATTTTCTGCCTGCAGATTAAAAATGAAAGGCTTCTAGCGTTATAAGCCCACTGCTATCAAATTCTCATTCATATAAATTGTAACTACGAATTTCCCTACATTATTTGACTGAGACACATTATTATTAGAAAACATGATGAGGAATAGTTTTTGACAAACTGTACAAATCCCATCTACTCTGAAGTCTTAAATATCTTATATTCATTGATTAAGACGTATATTGATATTTATGTACATATCTTGGATTTTAAATAGCAGCTGACACCCCATTTGAAAATCTCCCATGTTTAACTAATGCATTGTCATGGTACCACAAGGACTTAAATTTTTTAAAACTAATAGAAATGATGTGTACGAGGAAAGCTATTCAGATCCCGCTCATTGGACGCTGGTGACGCACCACAAAACTGCAAGAATGGTTCATATGCCTTCATCTTCGACATTTGGCTGGCAAATATTGCCCCAACTGTGCTTGCTTCTCCCGAAATTTTTGCTTAAAAGCAGAGGCACACGAAGCACCTCAATCAGAACTGAGCTGTCCTCTTCACGATGCGTTCTCTGGTCAGTCAAGGGCTTGTGTTGAAGCGTTAGATCGAAAATTTGGTAAAAATGAGTAGCGCTCAATTTTGGCATGATACTTAGTACGATGAATCGTTTTTCATTCAGTTCACTCTCAAAATTATTATATTGCTAGTAAATTTCAACATTTTAGTAAGACTTGTTTGAAAGTGCACAGGGTGCGAATGTTGAGTGATTCGAGAAATTTTAAAGTTTACACCATAATGATTACAGTTCGTTGATATCTCTTTATGGTGGGATTAATGCACCGATTAACAGTATGGGATAAATTCGCCCATCATTCCAGATTGTCGTTTCCCTTCTGGTCGCCTTCGCGGCTGCTGTGCCCTCGTCGGTGGGCTACTAAACACTGTTACCGGACTCGCTGGTGGTGCGACAGGCGGTCTTCTCGGTGGCGGTGGACAAGGAGGAGCTGCCGGTGGGGGATTTGTGGGCTTTTTGCTTGGATCCTTGGGTCTCGGAAGTCTCCTCGGTGGAGGTCCCGGAAGTGCTGGCCTCCTCGGGGGCTTGACCAGGGGACTCCTCGGTGGAGGTGGAAGCGGTGGTCTCGTTGGCGGCTTGACCAATGGACTCCTCGGTGTTGGTGGCCTCCTCGGGGGCTTGACCGGAAACCTGACAAGAGGTGCGTCCGCCCAGGCTGGTGGTGGCGGTCTGTTGGGAGGTCTATTGGGAGGCTAGACACCATGCAGCTTTCCGCATTCCAATCCAGTTCGATCTTTGACTGTCATGGTATCATAAGATTTTCTATTTTCGAAGGAATTTACTCAGAATAATTTACAATGAATCTAGAATGAATCAAATCACTATACAATCAAAAGTGAATTCATATTCGATTTCCTAGTTTGTGTACCAAAATTCATCATTGAGTTTTTCCCAAAATTCCACGAACATTCCATGAAGTATTTTTTTCCTCGAACTACTTAAACGTACTCCATGGCTTTAGAGGACTTGCGCCTTGAAAGAAGCAGTTTTTGGACGTACAAAATTTGTTTTTCATAATTGGCGTTTCGACTGAACGGTACACCGATAAGGAAGTGTGATTCTCTGTTGAGTTGAGCGTTTCAATTATGTGGATAAAGTCAGAGAAGAGTCAGCATAGTTGGATTATGAAATGATATTCTGTTTGGATAAAATATTGAAAAAATTGACTTCAGGAAAAACAGATTTAAAGTTGACGATTATCAAAATGTCCATGTGAAACAACAAATCGATTGAACGTAATTCTTTTATAGTTAAACCCTATTGACGTCGAAATTTTTAACCTTATGCAACCTTTATTCCGTCCACCATCAATAAACTGGCACTGACATCAGGTAGTCAACGATATCAGGATGGGGAAGAAACTGCCAATTGGCAGAGAATTTCTGAAAACTCATTGGACAACAAATTTAACAAGAAATACAATATATTGGGGCTATTCTCGAAAGCAGACCGAATAATCTTGTGTGGGTTCAAGAGGTTAAGAAAGGATTTGTTAAAGTAATTAGAAAAATTGAAAATTATTGAGAACTAATGAACATCCCCTCAAACATTTTCTTCGAACTTTCGGCGAAATTTTTGAGAGAAATAATCATTTCTGCATCAATGTTCGTTAGCAATGCTCGCCTGTAACGGAATTACAAGTTACTTTTTTATCTCTTATTTCAAACAATTTTACAATCATGGCACCGATTTTAAATCTGGTTCATTTATATTTGAATGAGATCTCACAATGTATTTTTTCAGAAAGTAAATACCTTCTGGGTGACAGAAAAATTACGAATCTATTATAGAGACTTATCAGACACTTTCATCCAGGAACTACAATCGTGAACTGTACAAACGGTCAGTCGTGTGAGAAAAACAAAGATGAGATATTTATGACTCACTTTACTCAAGCTGTCGTGTTTGTTTTTCATTGAAGGCTCCATAAGAGATTGTTACTTTTCTTAAATGTACCTTACGCCTCCGTGTTATCTCGTCGACATTTTATCTCTTAGCAGGAAAGAAATTTCGTGCTTCATTAAGGTGATGACAATCTTGTACCGCTTCGTTCAGTATTTTGTTGTTCTCTTGTGCAACTAAACGGCACGAAATTATTTTTCATGATCAGTGTGGAGCAGAGGCGTCTCTCAAATTTTGATTTTGGCATCTTTTGAAGGTTGGAAACATGCAGTAAGCGGGTCAAATTCTCATTTACCTTCATAAACTCAAACACAACTGTGTGTGAGTTTTTGAATCATAAGAGTTTCGATCAGAGTAACTACGTAACAATTTTTGAACAAAATATCAAGTCGTTTCATTCCACTGAGCGAACTCGTTCAAAAAACAAAATAAGTGTTTGTGTTACTATATTAAAACATATTAAGTCTAAATTCTTAAAAAAAGATGCTAAAATATCTCTGTCACCTGCAGAAACTCGTGTATGTATTTCGTTTGAGTAATAGTCTCTCATTACCGGAGAACGGTATCGGCAATCTCATCAATATAATTCCAACGGTAAATTTTTTACGATTCATTTTTCAATTCAAATCTATACATAACATATTAATTAAGACAATCTGGCAACTGTAGAATGAGGGAACGCAGCCATATTGTTCACAATAAAATATGAATATGTTCACAATAATATTTCTCACAGTTGTTCACAATGACACGTGAATTCGGACATCCAAACAGCGCGAAAGTATGCTCTTCTGCCTAATTTTCATTTCTCAAAAGTTGATCCCTTTTAAGCTGACTGCATCGACCTCATTTCCGTCGACAATCTTGTGTAAGGATCAGTGTAAAATGGGAAAAGAATAGTTAATGTGATATTAATCATCATAAAGTAGGCAGAATTTGGCATTTTTTAATGCCTCGAGGTACTTGGTACGCTAGGTTTAACTACTAATATATGTTGAAGTGTATTTAGAGACATAGGAGGGTGGAAGGCAGGTTTGCTCACCCACAGCTCCTNTGTTGCAGACTTTGAAACTGTGAGATTCGAATTGTCATGCTGGAGTTCATTGCGAGCTTGGAGTTGACGTAGAGTTTTTAAATGCTTTCGCTGCAGTTGTTTCCTTGTTGCACTTGACGATTATCGCCGCGAAGTTGATGGGCTTCGAGCGTGTTTCTGGCAATTCAACACCTCAACAACTGCTGGCTCGCCTTTATCTTCTTGAAGTTTCGATGGTGTTCACCTCACTCAAATGTCGAATTTTTGGTGCTCTTGTGCACCTTTCATCTTCATAACATTTAAAAGCCTTTTATTATTGTTTTTGACAAGCTTTTCCGTAGTTTCAGATGAAATACTGTTCCATTTTTCAATGGCGAAGCGTTTCAATTCCTGAAGATTCTTTGGAGCTCTCTCGTTGATGTTGACTTTTAATTCTTGCCTGAAGTTTTCAACGGGATTGAGATCAGGACTCATCAAAGGCCATGGCAACACATTAATCTTATTTCTTCGGAGCCAGCTAGTTGTAGACTTGGTCGTGTGCTTTGGGTGATTGTCTTGTTGAAATACCGACCGCCTTCCAAGCCCCAAACTATTAGCTGATACCTTCAGGTTTTCGTGCAAAATAGAAACATAATCATCAGAGTTCATCTTCCCTTCAATTGCAACCAATTTTCCAGTACCCGATGCAGCAAAACAACCCCAAAACATCAGTGATCCACCACCGTGTTTAACTGGTGGCACAGCATTCTTCGGCAGGAAAGCTTCGCCATTCTTACGCTAAACCTTCTTCACGTCATTGTGCCCAAAAAGCTGATTTTGGTTTCGCCCCTCCATAATACTCTCTCCCAAAAGCCAAAGTGAGCCAACAAGTGTGACTTTGCAAAGTTCAACCGAGCAGCAACATGACATGGTTTGTGTAGTGGAGTCCTTCGAGGTCAGCGTCCGTGTAAATAGGTTGCAATTAGAGGGAAGATGAACTCTGATGTCTATATTTCTATTTTGGACAAAACATGAGAGTATCAGCTAATAATTTGGGACTTGGAACGCGATGGGCATTTCAATAAAACAATGACCCAAAGCACACGACCAAGTCTACAACTAGCTGGCTCAGAAGAAATAAGATAAATGTGCTGCCATGGCTTTCGATGAGTCCTCATCTCAATCCTATTGAAAATTTGTAGCAGGAATTAAAAGTCAACATCAACAAGAGAGCTCTAAAAAATCTTCAGGAATTGAAACGCATCGCCATTGAAGAAGGGAACAATATTTCACCTGAAACTACGGAAAAGCTTGTCAAAAACTAGAATAAAAGACTTTTAGACGTTTTAGATGATGTTACGCTGCTACGCTGCGAGAAGGTCGAGGTGTAGGGTTTTTTTGGTGTACGCG
>JACJUY010014977.1:0-16486 GCA_014220935.1 Platorchestia sp. MABIK | reverse complement strand
GGAGTACATTGCCCTCAATCAATTTTCGACTAGTGACATGGGTATTACAATACTCGTGTGTGTGTATCCTTTAAGTGTGTTAACTTTAAGATGTTTTAAAAACCAATGATGGTAATTTTGTACCATCTCTATTTGAAATAAACTGTTTTTCTTTTTTTTTCTTGTGGCTAGGCTTCTACGACCGTTTGCTTGGCCATTAATTTTTAGCTGTATGTGGTCAAGAACACCGACTCTCTTGTCCAGGCCTACCCAAAAAATGCTTACACACAAAATCCTTGCTAAGCACAACATCAACACAAACTCAGACATGTGAAATACAAACCCCCCAGGCACACAACATGTTGAAGCGACACGCTCGTGCTGTTGGAATACGTAATTTTTTATGTGCGCTAAGATTTCAACGAATCTTACGGTTTGCCACAAAAAACGCGAAGCCAAACACAATAACAGGACACAATAAAGGAAACAAAGAAAAAAAGAAATCTAGTGAAATATTTCGTGGAATTCTCCAGAAAGTCACCAAATTAAATGTTTTCTAACAGTGGTCTCCACCTGACATCAGCCCTCGAGGTTGCAGTGGGTCGTGAATTTTCAATTGACGTTTCACCGGGATTGGTACACACCTCATTGAAAACTTGAGCCCCTACTTTTGAACATATGTTGAAATCCGTGGCTGTTGCCAAGGTATTTTCAAAATTACTTATACGGTCTAAATTTTTATATGGGGCTACCTCACTAATGATTTCCCAAGTTCGTTTCGGGTTATTTTTAGCCGTTATAAGTTCCGGGTGAAAGTGAGTTTGTTTCGCTTCAGTGATTTTCTTTCGAAGAATTTTTTCATGTTCTTTATATCTCTTGTATAAGGTACTGTTTGATCTATTGTTTTTGTACTCCCGCAAGTTGGCTTTCTTTATTCTGCTTATCTCTTTAATTTCGTCAGTAATCCAAACAGTTCGTTATGGCTTGGTTTTTGGTGACGTAAGGTGCGCATTCGTCGAGAGCTGCTGTGAAGTTCTCGTTGAAAATGGACACTTGAATGTCAACATCGTGAGATTGCATCATATTCTGGAATTCGGTGGACCTATACAGTTGTTTTTCTTGAAATAGTTCTGCTGAATTGTGCCTTTTCGAGCGAAAAGTCATTACGCGTTTTTTTGTCTTTTCTTTGCAATATTTATTTTACATTCTATTGAGTGGTGATCTGAAATGAAGGTGATATTACTGTACTAAGTACTGCGGTGGGATTATTTGTGATTGCCAGATCGAGAAGAGTTTTAGAGACTTTAATGATGCGAGTCGGTTCTTTGACCGTTTGTGATGGGCTTAGTTTATACAGCAGTTTGCTTAACTGATTGCTTTTGTCCGTTAAGTCAACACTAAAATCTCCGAAAGCATAGAATGAATTTTTTACCTGAAGGATTTCTTCGAAGGTTTCCTCAATGAAATCTAGTGTTAGACTTACAGGAGACGATGGGTGCCGGTAAAGGCATCCAATGATTATGGATTTGTGTTTATTTATATGCACTTCCAAACAAACCATTTCAATGCCATCGTAAACTTTATTAGCTAAAAGTGAAGATGTTGTGTACATTTCTTTCACAAAAATACAAGATCCACTACCTCGGCTGGTTTTAGCGCCATCGTAGCGATATAACACGTAATCAGGAATGTTATAAAATGAACTTTGGGTTCGTGAATCAAACCATGTTTCTGAAACGAACAAAATGTCAATTTCTTCAGTGACTAACATTACTCTAATGTCATCCAATTTACCATTCAGGCTCTGAGTATTTACATGCTTTTTTTTATTTTACTTATATTAGCACTCTTTTTAAAGGTAGCAAAGTTACTATCTCAATGGGATCGTTTCGAGGATTCATCGATCTCGTCTACGTTACCCAGGGTGTTTGGTCCAGCATCTGATATATGTAAGAAAGTCTACTGTTTAGCTGGGCAGCGGCAGTCGGTCAAGATGAGGTAACTCCAGTCTGATTTTTGCTTTACGTGACAGGGGCACTGTAGATAATGAACAGGGTTGCAGAGTCGGAGGAATAAATTTGCGCCTCCGACTCCGACTCCGACTCCACCTTTCCAGAATTTTGCGACTCCGACTCCACCTTTCCAAAATTTTGCGACTCCAACACCGACTCCGACTCCACCTTTTTAAAATTTTGCGACTCCAACACCGGTTCCACCTAATCACAATTTATAAGAAGAATATTACTGCTTGCAGGTTTTGCAACCTGTACAAATGGTTATTATGATCTTTATTTACGAACGACTTTCAGACTGGCAACAGAACTTTAAAAATCAAGTTTTACTAATATAAAATTACTAGTGTACATGATTCTTCAAAAAGGACAGGATTCGATAGTTTTCTTTAAAAAAGTCCAAAGATATAGATGACAAACAAATAGATCCACCCAATAGTGCCCGCGATTAAAATATTTTTGTACTTGTGCACTGGTGAAACTCTTATCACTGATGCGGTCAATAATCATCCTTATGAACGTCACAGACGTACTCACCAAGCAAGCAAGCCAGAACTGTGTATTATGTTTCAAATTATAACTAGCAAAGAAGTTTTCAACAAATTTGCCACAACCTTTTTTCCACGATAAGCTGCATTTTCTCAACAATTGATTCAATTTTCAAGCAAAATTTTTTACTCATAAACAAAAGTGAGCAGATGCTAGGTTTTTCACGTCATTTGAATGGTATTTATGAAACCATCGAATCAAGTTTTTTCCCATTGTATTAACATAGGGGAAATTATATACAAAAACACATATATATTTATAAATTGATGGAGACACCTAGCGTTTCAATAAATATCTATAGTTTTTTTTATGCGGACAAATTTCCACCGTAGGTTGAAAACTCAAAATAAATCAATTCTCACGAAAGATTAAATGCCCAAAACTCCTTAGTTTTAGAGTTGTGAGGACTTGAAGAAACTTTGAAACCTAAAGTATGATACCACGTGTGCGCCAATGTTAGCGCTACCTTTTCACTTCAAATTAATCCAAGTCAAGCTCATTTTAATCCAAGTCAAGTTCATTTTAATCCATGTCAAGTTTGAGTAAATCCAAGTCAAGTTTGAATTAATCCAAGTCAAGTTCAAATTATTCTCAGTCAAGTTCAATTTATTCCAAGTTAAATTCTAATTAATCCAACTTTAAGTTGAGTTAAGAATTGACGCAACCACTCGTTGATTAGAGCGTTTTTTGCATTAAATATGTTTTTATTGGATGTGATGTGAAAGACAATCGTTTTTCCTTTTAGCAAGGAATACATAAAACTTTCGCCTGTGTTACAATTGAAAGACAAGCTGTCGTAAAATGTGCTAAGTATCCAGCATCAGGAGGCAGAGTGTGATTCAGATCTTTGAGCGGCGTAAAAGATACAAGTCAAATATATAATATAACCAGTTCACTTTGTGTTACACATAGCAGTATCGGGGATGTTTCCATTCTCATTTAGAGATTTACATATTTGAAATTTCATTTTATCATATGTATGAAATCATATACGTACGAATACATGAGAGAACTATTGGACGTTATGTAGATTTAGTCTTTAAGAGAAATATACAAACGCGATGCACTGAGTACTTATGTACGATTCCGTTTGAATATAATTGATAGGAGTACATTACACAGATACATTCCTGCATTAGCAATAAAAATATTGCCATCCCTTCAAATTAATAGGCCAAGGCAAATAAATCATCTCTGTCGATGAGATAAATTGTAACTTCATTTTACGAAAATCGTTTGGACGAGCGAAAAAGGACTTCGTTGCCATATTTTTTTATGGTGAAAATCTACATATCGTCCATTGATAATCTTATTTAATGGCATGTGAATATGATTTCATACATGTGACAAAGTGAAATTTCACGCATATAAATCTCTATTTGAGTGTGAATAATACCTCGATGCTATTATGTATATGTTTAACATAAAATTACCTTATGAACATAAAAATTTGAATGGATGCAAACTGCCATAAATGTAGAATTTTATAAAGTACTTTAGTGAGTAGTATAACAAGAAGTTTTTATAATTGACTGGTATCTTTTACGCCGCTCAAAGATCTGCCTCCTAGCTGATGCTGGATACTTAGCACATTTTACGACAGCTTGTCTTTAGATTGAAACACCGGACACCGGCGGAAATTTTATGTATTCCTTGCTGAAAAGAAAAACGATTGTCTTGCTCATTACATAAAATAGAGGCATATTTAATGCTTAAAACGTTCAAATTAACGAGTGATTACGTCAATTCTAAACTTAACTTAGGATTGCTTTAATTTGAATTTGACTTGGATTAAACTGATCATGACTTGAATTAAAGTGATCTTGACTTGGATTAAATTAGATTGACCTTGACTTAGATTAATTTGAAGTGAAAAATGAGAAGTCTTGATGGGTGAAAAGGTCTTGAAGTTCCTACCCCACTAAGACAGGTTTTTGATATTTTTGCAATGAGAACTGCAAGCATTTTACGGTTAGGAATAGTATATACAGCTTCAAGCTTTTAAGCCTCAAATAATGTTTGCACGCTTTATCAATTTAATGAAATAGCTACTTAAGCTTATCATTAATGACTTAGTGTTAATTTCCCAACGAACATTAAAATCGTAAATTTTTTGCAATGGTTAAATGCTTGCAGGTTTTATCGTAAAAATTACAAAAAGCTTCTTTAGTGCGGTCGGAGCTATCAAGACTAGCGTCTAACAATGGAGCGCACGAGATCTCCTATACTTTGAGTTTTAAAGTTTCTTTAAGTCCTTATAACTCGAAAACTAAGGCGTTTCGGCATTTTCTCATTCGTGAAAATCGATATATTTTGAATTTTTGTACCTTTGATTGAGATTTGTACGCACAAAAAAAAAACACCCTATATAGTGTTGATTATTCGTATCAAATAAAATGTCAAGTGTCTCCTTAAACGAATAAATGAATAAATAGATTTGGGTATTTCCTGTGCATAACTTCTATGTTATTACAATGTTCAACTCAGTACTGAACAAATAAAATTGATTGGTCCGTCTTGGTTGGTTGATCTGTCCCTTTCAAGCTCTGAAAAGATACTTAATGACCGGATCTGTGATACGAGTTTCACCAGTGCACAAGCACAAGACTATTTTAATCGTGTCTACTATTAGGATGGATTTATTTATTTGGCATCCACTTCTGGAAGATTTGTTTAACGACAATATCGAATTACGTCATTTATGACAGATCGTGTACACTATTATATACATATATGCATATATATTACTAACATGTGTCTTCTGTAGGCAAAGTAGACAGTGCATCCCTGATAAGCATAGATAAGTATCAACTGTTTTTTCTATTCCTAAGTATGCCCCGATTCAACGAAATTACAACAGTTAATTCAATTACTATGCTCAAAACTCCTAAAATTATGCTGTATCATAAATATATGTAGATAAGGAAGGCAAGATTTACACACCGCCTTTTCTTCTCTGTATCTACACTATGCAGGATAGCAATGCAGAAAAAGTGACATATTGTAGCTCAAACAATTTTATATCTCGACTATAATTGGCCAAAGTTGTTCTGCTTTCTTCGCAGGGACCTGACATTTTTAGAACGTTTTGTCTACGAATAAAAGCCCCTTTTAGCTTCTATGTGTGTAATATGATACTGTCTTTTATTCTCGTTTGACTTTTTACTATGTATTTGAAACTTTTTTATTTTAAAAACCGCCCATATTCTTTTTATTTTGTATTTATGGTATTTTTTGGAACGTTTTCAGCAAGAAAATGTGTACGATCGCATAAATGCAACAATCATTGCAGCAGAGAAAGTGCATTGCTTTCAGTTACAATATGGGTGTGACTAAGTGAAGTATTTGCTAGTGTGGTGATATTATTTTCATTGCAGCTCATTTGCATTGTATTTTATTTTTTCAAGTGTCACAATGCCGATTTCTATTACCTTGCAACATTTCCAAAACTTTCCTAAGAAAAAGTCATTAATTAAATAATGCAGAAAAACAGACACTATTCCAGTTTTTAAAATTGTGAAAACATAATTATGAAATTCTCCATTTCAGCGTATGCTTACTTAGAAACTTGGGAGTGATCAGAAGATAAAAATAAACATAAAATGAAATGATATAGTACAATATAACTCTTGAAGAACAAAACAAATTTAGAGGAACAACTTTAGAAATGAGCAGAATTTTTCATTATTAATGCACGTTAAGTTGACCTAACGACAAGGAAGTAGACAAAACAAAGAAATAAATTTGAAGTACATAGATACTACATACAAATGAAAAAATCAACTAATATTAGTTATTAACATGAAAATTAGATAATTGAATTTTCAATATAAATAGCCATTACGTAACTTGAAAACTAGAACTCCTTATTTTTCAGACCATAGCTTCAGGTTTTCGGCAAAGACTAGTCATTATCAATATATCATAACCAAAAGATTAGAAAAATTTATGATCACCACATAACTTTTGGTTACTGCAAAGACTAGTCATTATTAATCAATACACCAAAACAACATCACAAGAAAGACTAGCAAAAAAATCGTTTTAAGGAACCACTGGTATAGAATATAGACACAGTGAGAGCGTACAGAGTTACCACTCTTTAGGTGAGTACAATGTATTGCATCAGCTGACCTGTTCTGCAAGTAACTTGCAACACATTAACTACTAGTTTCTAGATCCTTTGTTTTAATTGAAGGAGGAATGAGAGAAACAGAAACAAACGGAATGAATTGGCGATGCTTTCAATTACCAATTCCTGCTTTCTCACTGTAATATATGCATTATTGATCAGGTACAAGAATTATGCCTCGCACTCGTGGGTATCACATATCTTAGGTAGAAAAATTTATTGACCTAATATTGAGCCAATATACAGTCTCAATATTGACTGGTTATTCAAAATGAACATTGAGGAATATACCTTATTTTGGAAAATTTTGTTGATATTGGAAAAAATTTTGGCCCAGTAACATTATTATCATCAACCCAATATCAACTAATTATTGTGTCAATATTTACTTGATAATGAGGTGTTCCCTACATTAACATCGGCTTAGTACTCAATTCCTGATATCAGGTTGAAATTGGTAAAACAAAATTGTCCCGATAATGATTTTTCCCTAACCCAATATCAGCTAATTATTATGTCACTACGGACTTGATATCCAGATTATAAGACCAGGTGATGCTGCTTCAGCCATTGAGTTCCGTTTTGCGGTGTGAAGCGGCGGCCTTACAGATACTTCCTACCTCATTATGTATCGCTGATTGGCAGAGGATAAGTTGGAAGTTTAATTGATAAAATTAACATTGTGGTATATCACAATTACTGAACATAAGAAAACTAAAATTGAAGTTTGAGGGGTAAATAAGGTATGGCACTATAAGGTGTTCCTTAGAAAAAAACAAGGTGAACGGGCAACCTGTACATGCAATTTGATCCCGTCAAGTATGCGTAATTGTTCAATGTATAGACATTTATTGCTATAGTAACATATGACAAACGATTTTAGCATATTTTTTTAAAAAAAAAAAGACCTTCGAAACTCATTGGACGACTGAAAAAGCAAAAACTATGAACCTGGGATTACAGTAATTCTGAATATACATATTTTTGGAACGTATTCACATTTCTTGAAATCTGTCAAATATATCTGCGCTCATTAATGACTGAAATAACTATTCATTAGCTTAATTGGTACATTTTATACAAATTACTCCGTATTATTAGCTCACGAAATCAACCCAATGTTTGGGCAATAATAATTTTTATTTTAACAAATTTTTTTAATTGTGAGATTTTTAATTATTATGAGATAGTTTCCACTTACATGAAAACCATACATATATATATAATATATAAATATACACAGTTAGTTTAATATTAGAAATAAAACTATTTACTACATTGTCCCAATAACAAGTGGATTTCATAAATAAGAATATATTTTTTCGATGTTGTCTTGTTATTAGCGTATTATTGTCATCCAAGATTCCAATATCGGGTCAATAAATAATTATCAACCCAATATTGGCCTAATAATTTCTTGCTACATGGGTTGCCAAGTACCAGAGAAGAAACACACCATTTTCTTCAACAGATTGCTCTTAGATTGAGTCTAAAACTCACTTTACAATCTAGCTCGTGCATCATAAGCTCCACTGGCTTGAATGACAAAACTGAATGTTCCAACATCAACGGAAAACACCAAAATGAATTGAAAAATTCCACTCGATTGCGAGCTTTTTCAAGAGAAATCTCTAGCAACCCTAACCATTGCTTGCCTACTGATGATGAACGTTTTCCTCCCTCGATCTCTGAATACTGCACAGTACCTACTAAAAATAGGTTTTCGTTACTATCTGACGCGAACACAGAGAGCGACATACCCTTCTCACAAACGAGTACAAATCATCACCATCCAACCACGTACTCGGAAGCAGTGAAATCAATACGAAAAGAAATATTGCAGCAAAATCTCAGTAGAAATTTGATGGAAAATTCACAGCCCAACTGCATACAGAACCACCACCAAGAAAGTGGAAATGACAAGAGCGCCTCTCATTTCTCAGTCGCTCCCACAACCAAAATTGGCCACAACCTGCTAATTCAAAACCAGGATTACGAGAAATCTAAAAAACTCCTGTCTAACAATGCTGAAAGCCAGCCTAAATTTGACCCAAACTTCATGTGCTCACTCGTCAGTACCACAATGGATGAATTAAAACGATCGCTTAAAATAAAGCTGCTTCCTACCATGACCGATGGGCACTGCCTCCTTCATGCAGTAACTCACCAGCTTAACACACGATCGTTTTTAAAATGGAATTACAATTCCTTAGAAGCAACAATCAAAACAGAGAGCACAGCAAATGAAAACAAATATGTCAATTTCCTTGACAAGAAAAGCGGTGACCTACCTAGGCTTATAAGTAAATACATTGACGAAAATCATTTTGATCATGATGCCGGAGACCTAATACCACAAATCCTATCAAATGTGACTGATGAAAGAATTTTCATCTTCTATGAACAAGGCAATGGTGTTTGGAGAACAGTAGTCGAACCCTCACTAGAATTATCTACTAATAACCCTCCGCTAAAACTTCATCGAAAAAATGACCACTACAGTACCCTTGTTGAGCAAGACAAAAACAAGACTGATATCACATCATCTTCATGACAAAATACTGTTGTCCAGTTGAATGGCAGTCTCTCAAATGCACCTGACGCTAGACTTGACTCTCTGGGCAACAATGAAAAGAACAACGAGTCCCCGAAACCGTCCCTGCCAAAAAATCCCTTTGACGCCGCTAATAATCGCCATGAAATAGAAAATATCAAAATTAAACATATCAACGCTCGTAGCCTCAATAGTAAGCTGGATGACATTAGAGTAATGTTGGTCACAGAAGACATTGACATCTTACGTGTTTCCGAGACATGGTTTGATTCACGAACCCAGAGCTCGTTTTTCAAAATTCCCGATTATGTGCTGTACCGCTATGACGGGGTTAGAAGTTACAAAGGTAGTGGATCTTGTATTTTCGTGAAATAAATTTATTCGTCGTCTTTACTTTTAACAAATGAAGTGTGCGAAGGCATAGAAATGGTTGGGCTTAAAGTACAAATAAAAAACATAAATCCATTATAACCGGCAGCCTTTACAGGCACCCATCGGCTTCTCTACCTACAACACTAGAGTTCATTGAGAAAATTTTTAAAGAAATTCAAGGTGCAAAAAAGTCATTTTTTGCTTTGGGCGATTTTAATATTGACTTAACGGATGAAAAAAATCAGCTTAGCAGCCTGCTGTACAAACTAAACCTTTCACAAATGGTTAAAGAACCGACTCGCGTTACATGAGTCTCTAAAACTCTCCTCGATCTGGCAATCACGAATAAACCTACGGCTATACTTAGTACAGTTAAATCACCCTCTCTTGCCGATCACTACTTTGTAGAATGTCAAATTAATATTGCAATGGAAAGACAAAACTATCGTTCCATGACTTACCGCTTGAAAAGTCAATATTCACCGGAACTGTTTCATGAAAAACTCCTAAACAGGTTCACCGAATTTCAAAGTGTGATGCAATCTGACGATGTGGACATTCATGTCTCTATCTTTAACGAGAACTTCACAGCAGCCCTTGATGAATGCGCACCTTATATCACCAAAAAAACTAAGCCAAAACGCACTGTGTGGATCACTAACGAAATCAAAGAACTGAGAAGAGTAAAGAAAAGTTACTTGCAAGAGTATAAAGAAAATAGGTCCAACAGTACTTTATACAAGAGAGATAAAGAACTTGGAAAGATTCTTCGGAAGAAAATCACGCAAGCAAAACAAGCTCACTTTCACCAAGAACTATTCAAGGCAAAAAATAACCCGAAACGCACATGGGAAATTATTAGTGAGGTGGCTCAATTTAAAAATTCAGACCGCAAAGGTAATTTTGAAAATCCTTTGGAAAAAGCCACTGAGTTCAATACATTCTTTTCAAAAGTAGGTGCTCATGTCTACAGTGAAGTAAATAAAACCAGTCCGAGGCAACTGTCAGTTGAAAGTTCGTACCCTACTGCACTTTCAAAGGCTGATGCCCTGTGGAAGCCACGTCCCATCGATTTACCCGAGTTATAGACTATTTTGTACTCATTGAAAAACACAAAAGCAGTCGGACATGATGGAATCAGCCTTCAATACATCAAAGACAGTTTTCCAGTCACATCACCACTGATTCCTTTGATTATGAACACATCAATAGCAACTAATAAGTTTCCAAACCAATGGAAACACTCCATAATTAGACCGTTGCATAAAACTGGTGACATAAATACAGCGCCAAATTACAGGCCCATAAGCCTCTTACCTGTCCTGTCCAAAATATTGGAAAAAGTAGTAACGAATCAACTGTCATCTCACTTGGACGAGTCAAATTTACTTCATCGAAATCAATATGCCTATATGAGGAAGACTAGCACTCAAGACGCCCTGCTCAATATCACTGAAAAAATTTATAGCGATATTGACCAAAAAATGTAACACTTTTGCTGCTACTCGATCTCTCTAAAGCATTCGACAGCGTCGAACATGATCAACTCCTACGAAAAATACTTAACTTAGGAGTTGATACGCATTGGTTTAAAAGCTACCAATCAAATCGATCTCATGCAGTCCTCTTAGATAACAAGTTGTCCCCATTCCTTCAAAAAAACTTTGGTACGTGTTCCTCAAGGATCCATTCTGGGTCCGCTATTGTTTTCCATTTTCATCAACGATTTTCCTCCAATGCCTTCTAACACTCGAATCTCTATGTATGCAGATGATGTCCAAATTGCAATGACAAGCTTTGTAGCAGAAATACCACAGACGAAAAATGGAGCTGAAGCCCAATTGATCAGCCTTAAGTCATGGTATGACCAAAATGGTCTCAAGCTAAACGCGAGTAAAACACAATTCATTGTTTTTGGGTCAAAAGATACATAAAAATATTCGAAATCTGGACTTAACTCTTACTGTTGGAAATGATAAAATTCACCCATCAGAAAAAGTAAAAATTTGGGTATTTGGTTCGATAGAGACATGTCCTTCAAATCCCACGTTGACAAAACCGGCAAGACAATTCAAGGGACTTTGATGTTTTTTAATCGTATAAAAAGTATGCTTGATGAAGAATCTAGATTAGTGGCCATTCAATCCTTGGCCTTATCATGTATTGAATCCGGTGAACGTTTTTGTGATTATGTTCTTTCCGAAGCTCTCCACTTGGCACAGTAGATGATGCGTCCATATGAACAACTGTCTCAAATCCCGACTACCTACCTCATAGTTCAAGACACAAAATAAATCCAATTTGCTCATTTTACTTCTAACATTAATCCTTCACACTCGTATCACTAGTTCCTATGTTCTAATTGCTCATAATTCAATACGAGTACGCACTAACGAGAGGGTTTTCAG
This sequence comes from Platorchestia sp. MABIK, assembly GCA_014220935.1. Classification (NCBI taxonomy): domain Eukaryota; kingdom Metazoa; phylum Arthropoda; class Malacostraca; order Amphipoda; family Talitridae; genus Platorchestia; species Platorchestia sp. MABIK. Next base: position 4,480 of record JACJUY010014977.1, on the reverse strand, counting down.
TAATGCGTCACATGGATTATGCTTTCCTCAGTCACCTGTATTTTAAATGCATTTCCTGAATCCGACTACCGCGACAAAGAGGAACTCATTTTTTCGTGCTTTTCTCCGAATCATGTTTTCGACAATTTTCATGTGTATTACGATAACCATGTATGAATAGCAATTAAGGGTCTAAATCATCTGTCTCAACACTTAATTAACATCGGTATAACGATAACCATGTTATGAATAGCAATTAAGGGTCTCTGTGTTAAGGTATTTAAACGCGACTTTTGTTCTTATTTCAATTTAAATGCGCACAAACGAATACATTTTTCAACTAAGCGTTACGAGGATTGTGTTCTCTTAGTAACTCACATTCAAATACACTGTCAAAATCAGATTAGGCAGAGCTAAGGAACTCTTTTTTGATGTGCTTTTCTGTCAATCATTTTTTGATTCAACATTTTACACGGGTATCCCAATACCAATGTGCTATTACCAATTAAGGATGCTTTTAGGTTGTAGTGTTTTAAAAAGCAATGAATCGACATTTCATGTTTGTACTTTATTGGAAAAAATATTTTTCTTTCTTTCTTTTCTTGACTTTTGCAGCCTGGTATGGGGAGATATTCCGAAATATCTCCAAAAAGATCTACAAAAATGCATGAATTTTGCAGCTAAGGTTGTGTGCAAAGGTGAATTCAAAAAGAATGATAACGTAACACCTCTCCTGAATAAGCTCGGCTGGGCTCCTATTCATGAGAGGTTTCTGGCGCACAAAGCCAAATACGTATTCTCCTCTTTATATCTTCCTCATATCAATGCTGAAACAGTGAAATTCCATTCCCCTACCGTCACCAACCTAAAGCCGAATAGGAGACTTGATGTCTTAATCAAATACCGTTCATCTAACATCGGACAGGAAGCTGTCAGTATCAGGCGCCTTACTGTGGAATAAACTTCCTCAGAGCATCAAAACCCCTCAAACACTTAGAGAATTCATAAGTAAAATAGCTCTCTATCTTGCGTCTACACAGTGAGTGTAAACTGCAATACGTACTGAAAAAGAAGTCAAAAATTTTTAGTGCCAATTATCTTATCTTTTCATTATATCATACAGCAATCAACACATATCTATATAATGCATTTGCAATATGTTTACTTGTGTGCGAATATTAAGTACATGTATGTACTCACATGTGACGCTTCTATGTATGTATATGTGTATATATGTGTTTGGGTATATATATGTATGTGTGTGTGTATATATATATGTAGAACTTGTTCCCTTCCTAAAATGCTCGAGTTAATATTGTGTGACAATGTGCCGTCCCTTACACTCTTTGAGTATACTATAGCCACACTATTTTAGGTTGTTTTGACTTTCTCGTTTTGTCCCAGGAGTGTTGCAAATGTTGTGGCTGGTATTGTACAACGATCCTTCTCATCTATTAGAATCCGGTGAACTTTTTTGTGCCAATGCTAGTAGCATATGAAATTTAATTTTTGTGTTATTGTAAAATATTTCATTTAATCTGAGCCAGTTATTTAGCTGACTAGTTGATACGAAACAATGTAAAATTACCTCTAACGTAAACCTCACAGTCTAAGACGAAAAACAATTTGGATCTACCGTTTTACTTTCAACCATAATCCCTCATCTCACTAGTTCCCATGTTCGTAAGCTCAAATTTCAGCATGGGAGTGCACTTAAAAAAGTGTCTTCAACAATGCATCACACGCACAATGTTTTCTGGACCATTTGTAATAAAATGCATTGTCAAAATCAGACCAACGCACCGAAAGGAAATGCATTTTAAACGTGCTTTCCTACCAACCATTTGTTTGTTTAGAAATTAACCGGTATAAGTATTACTGCCCCCATGTGTAGATACCCTGTCATGGTCTGAATTTCAATATATTTGAAAGCATTTTTCGCTCATTATAAAACATATGAATGTGCGACGTAATTCATCGGCAATTTTAACTTTCCTACGCCTGTGAGTGCATAAAGACGAAATCATTTTCGGAAGCTAACTTTTCGTATTGCTCCAGCTATGCTGCAAATGTTTTGGACTGATAATCCAATATACGCGCACCTTAACAAGTGTGTTTTAAACAAACATCGGTATCTTAGGATGCTTTATTTCCAATCAAGCCTGATACATATGATCTTAAGCATTGGTTTTTCAAATGTCTTATAACTAACACTATATTTAGGACACCATGACGGTTCCCCCGTGAAGCCGGTACNGTATCTAACCTTCTAATTTCTAAACTAATATTACTTAATTCTACTCTTCTCTTTTCTAAATATTCCCACCTATCTCCACTCTAATCTTGCTAGCCACATGTCTGGTAATTGAGTATTCAAGTGTAGGGTATCTAAGAGGTGAGTGCATTATTTACCTTATGTAATGTGTCATTGCATTTGTCTATTGATGTGCTATTTGTGTATTGATGAGGTGTAATATTATCTTTGTCTTGACACACAACAGTTATTTTAGTTGATTAGCATTTTCAAAACTAAATTAATTACCGCAAAGAAAGGATGTTAATGTGAGGGTACTTTATAGCATCTTTTTTCGTTTCATTATAACATTTAAAAAAAGGCCAAGGTTTCGAAGAATGTCATAACTTTAAAGAACATCATTTTTTAATCTTCTTATTCTGGTCTTAAATCGCTCTTCTTACTTTCTTACTCTCGTGAATACATTATGGCAACACTATTTTGGCTTGTTAACTTTTTGTACGGCTCCGCCTATGTTGGAAATGTTACGGCTAGCATTGTACAACAATCCTTTTCATGTCTTTGACTCCGATGAACTCATTACGCCAGCTCTTTTAGCGTATGAACTATCATAAATTTTTGTTGTTGTGTTAGAGTGAATATTATGTTCTTTCCGAAGCTCACCACTTGGCAAAGTTGAGGATGCGTCCGTGTGAAAAATTTTCTCAAATCCCGACTATCTACCTCATAGTTCAAGACGCGAAACAAATCAAATCTGCTCATTTTACTTCTAACATAAATCCCTCACACTCGTATCACTAGTTTCTATGTTCTTATGCTCTTAATTCAATACGAGTACGCACTAACGAGAGGGTTTTCATCAATGCGTCACATGAATTGTACTTTTCTTAGTCACCTGTATTTCAAATGCATTACCAGAATCCGACTACCGCGACAAAGAGGAACTCATTTTTTCGTGCTTTTCTCCGAATCAAGTTTTCGACAATTATCATGTGTGTTGCGATAACCATGTATGAAAAGCAATTTAGGATCTAAATCATTTGTCTCAACACTTAATTAACATGGGTATTACGATAACCATGTATGAATAGCAATTAAGGGCCTCTGTGTTAAGGTATTTAAACGCGATTTTTGCTTTTATTTCAATTTAGATGCGCGCAAACGAACACATTTTTCCACAAAGCGTAACGAGGAATGTGTTCTCTTAGTAACTTGTTTTCAAATGCACTGTCAAAATCAGATTAGGCAAAGGAAAGGAACTCATTTTTGATGTGCTTTTTTATCAATCATTTTTTGATTCAACATTTTACACGAGTATTACGATACCAATGTGTTATTATAAGATAAGGATTGTTAGACCAGAAAGGCCTCGTTCCATCTTTGAAAATGGAGTACGGCAACGATTACAAGTATGAGATGTGGGATAAAACTAACACAATAGTTAAACTATGAACTATATTGTAGGTCTGTCTTGCATGACGGCGAGAAGAAGAAGAAGGAGCTCAGTGAGCCTCCACAGGAAGTTCAGACATGAATACAGAAAACGGGACGGAAGTAATTTAATGGGTGACTGCGACAACTCATATGCATGTAAAAATATATATACTGAAGTTGGATCTCAACACACCCACTTCAACTGAAGTATACCATCCCACTACGCACAAGTTCACACAGTAACCAGCTATAGCTAACATTCCGACATTCAGATCTTTCATTGAACCTTGAACAGTAGAAAAGCAAAAAAAAAAAATACAAATCATCAGTGTAAATCAATAGATTACACTAAGCACGAGATACACAAAAAATATATAACGCCTCAATAATGCATAGTCCACAATAGCGTTAGGAGTATTGTACTCAGAGCTAAACTAGAAAACATGTCAGACACAGTAACTTACAAATGTACACACACTTTGAACTTGAGCAATGACTGTCTAGTGACAGGCTCTGTGAACATGTCAGCCATGTTCTCCTCTGAAGGAACAAAGCTCAAAACTGCTTTATTGTCTTGAATAATTGCTCGAATGAAATGAAATCTTATGTCTATATGTTTCGAGCGTTGATGATGAACAGGGTTTTTGGCTAAGTAAATAGCACCTCTATTATTATCAACAAAAATCTCAACAGGTTCATCATATCCATCCATATCACATAGTAGCTGTTTGAGGAAAATTTCCTCCTGCACAGCATAAGTCAGGGCAACATACTCTGCTTCACAGCTTGACAGAGCAACAATATTTTGTTTCT
>JACJUY010014973.1:3337-19826 GCA_014220935.1 Platorchestia sp. MABIK | reverse complement strand
GCAGGTGTGTGTTGTGGTGTGGTGCAGGTGTGTGTTGTGGTGTGGTGCAGGTGTGTGTTGTGGTGTGGTGCAGGTGTGTGTGTGGTGGTGTCGACTGGTCACTGTCACCATCGTATCGGTCCTTTCATTTGTATGACGGTTTTCACTTTTGCAAAAGATATTCTGTTCTAATCCGAGGTATAATAGAATTAAAAGGGCGATTTTTAGGAAATCTAGGAAACAATTTTAGGAAATTTCGATTAACGATTTTTAGGAAATTTTAAGGAAACAAACCGAGGTATTGAACAATTATGTTACAGTTCATTCATTTATAATGCCCGAATCATTCCAGGACGCTCCGCGTAAACTCAACTGCTAATTTACTTGCATGCAAACTTCATGAAGTTCATAAGAAATATGATTTTTTTGAAACATAAACCGGGAAAAATTAAAGAAGCACTCGGATGTAAAAAGCTAGTTAAAGAAGCGGCTTTGACAAATTGTTACAGATTCATGTTGGAAACAACGCCGCAAGTTATGACCGCGTAGGTACATTTCAGTATACACAAATGCCTAAATACATGGTGCAAATTTATACATATGCTGTTGCGGGAAGCGGGAAAACAAACATTACACGGAAAAAATTTCCATTATTTACTTGTATCGGGTCATTGCGTTGAATAACTTTGTCTGTCAGAAGTGTGCAGGCCACACTCTGTCTCGTGTAGTTTGTGGTGAAATACTGCGCAAACAACACAGCAAAGTCCTTTATAGGATCAAATTTAAATGGGAACTACAGAATCTTCCTCTTGGATGAACCAAACTAAGATACTCATAAATCTGGAGAACTTGGTGGCCGTCATGTCGGGAACCAAACGCACTAACAATTTTCGTGAAGTCACTTGATACATAAGGCGGTTCGGGATGGAATTTTTCTCTTATTCAAACGCTGCCAAGGAATTTGCAATCAAATAAATTTACTATACAAAAACAATTTCTCTAAGCTGCACATTTAATTTTGGTCAGTATTTTTCGCAAGCGTTAGCACGTTGCGTGGAAATTCCACTGTTGATATGTCGCTAACCTGGCTAGATATATATAAAAAAGTCAAGGTTATTTCTTCAACCTTATGAATAGCTGAATCTATCCCCACGTATTCTGACTTAACCTACCCCACCCTAACCTCGTGTAACCTTTCCTCACCTAATCAGATTCAGTCAAGCAATCCCAACCTGACCTAACTTAACTTACTAACCTTGCCATTTCTCACCTAACTTTTCCGAACCTAACCAAACCTATCCCGATATCTCTATATAACAAATCCCACCCTAACCTAGCCTCTCCTAAACTATCCTATAATGGCCTATCGTAACCCAACTTATCTTAGCGTATCCTAAATTTAGCATTTACCTGACGACAGTTGAGATGGCAACGCTAGTCAACAGTGACCATGATACTGCTCCAAGTTCAGAGCGTCAGGTACGAACTCGCGTACGTCCAGTCCGACCATGCACGAGCTGAATCTGAGTTGCACTGGAAATTTCGACGGAAAGTTATACAGGTGGGGAGTTTTGGCTTCGTAAAAAGCGTGCGTCGTTATACGACCACACCTTTTTCACTTCAAATTAATCCAAGTCAAGTTCAAATTAATCCAACCATACGTTGAGTTAGGAGTTGTCATAATCACTTGTTAATTTGAGCGCTGTTTGTGTAAAATATGTTTCTATTGGATGTGATGAGCAAAGCAAACGTTTTTCGTTTCAGCAAGGAATACATGAAATTTCGGCCGGTGTTGCAATCTATGTCGGCCCGTATCCTGGCTACGGGGACCTGCATGTGGGGCAACGCGAGCTGCCGCAGCGGAGAACAAACCCGCGCGTCTCCCTGGGCTGCCGAGCCAGCACGGTGTCTCGTTGCCTGATATTTCCTGCTACTTAGGCGCTCCATGGACCCGCTCGCAGGTGCTGGCAGGTGTGATGCGTGGAAAGTCTTACAATATTTTTAGGATCAAGGTCCGAGTTGGCAGAGCTTTGTCTAAAATTGGACGCCCTACTTCTCATAATTGAATTTTAAACAGTTATTGCGAAGTTCATTCCTGCGATGCGCGTGATGTTGAGGCGCCTCAGTATGTAGGAGTGGTTAATTTGTGTTGTGGTAGTAATGTATTGAAGCTCCCGTCCCCGACTCCGCTGGGACAATAGTGACGTGGTGAGGGAGGACGTGACAGCGTTGTTACTGCGTTAATACTACCGTGGCCAATACCATCATTCCCGCTTGGTGTTTTTGTGTCTCTTTTGTCTGCTAGCATCTCGCGTGGCGTCGTGTGAATGCTGCTTCAATTGCTCATTGAGAGAGAGGTCATAGAGAACTTTCGTGACTGAAGGCTTGGCCCGATGTGCCGCCTCACACAAGTTGGCTGTGAGGTCTTTGTACGCGTGAACAAAATTTAAATATAGGATGAATGCTGTGAGATGATAAATCAACTCTCTGGCTTTCACGAATTTGGTTTGTACATCTACGCAGCTTGTCTTTGAACTTACAAATTGTGACTTACTCTAAACTAAAAGTTGCTTATTTATATAAAATGTTTGCCTACCAGGTTTTAGAAGCACTGAATGCGCACAAGGTTTGGAACCGTGCTTCTGTCAAAAGAGAAAAAGATTATACAAACACGCCTCGGTAGCGCAGTAGGCAGCGCGTCAGTCTCATAATCTGAAGGTCGTGAGTTCGATCCTCACTCGGGGCAGCCTTTTAAACTCGGATACTCTATCAAGACAAGCCTACATTGAACACGTGGTTGTAAAAGCACCTGTCTTCTGGAAGAGTTTTTTGAAGATAGGTCGTGCTGCAAGGCGGTTGGACGTAAATGGCACAGATTGTCATATATTCGTCGAATCAATTATGCCACTACTTAAGCCGCCGTCACACGGAGAGACCAAGACTAAGTGGTAACGTTTCGTCATAATCGCCTACACAGCGCTAGCATTCGGTCTGTCTAGCGCAACGAAACCGTCAGATTTCAACCAAGAGCTACGGTGCATTTTTTGTACGAGTATCGTCACCATTTGGTAACCAAAATTGCAGAGAACTGTGGCGCGTACTTATTTACTTGTATTTAGGGATTATTTCTTTTTTTTCACGCAGCAAACAGGTATAAAGTGCTTAATTTGTGTTATTAATGCAGCATCGTTAGGTGAGCGTATTTCTTTCGGTGCTCTCGTCTGGGGTCACTGAAAATTAGCCCAGTCGATTTTGATTACAGAGAAGAGTTTGGTTGCTAAATTGCGACTGAAGCAAAAGTAAATAAACCAAATGGTTACGGATCGCTACATGAGAGCCCGAGCTGAGAGTTAAGTTGGCCTTCTTTTTGTTGAAATAAAATGCTTTTGTTATGTTAAGAACTATATTTTTTCGGTTCACTGCTGTCATGTTTTTTCATCACCTACTACTTTCTTCTTCAGCTTTGATCTTGTTTCATGAACTTCTTTCTTATCTTACTGTTTCTATGCCCTTTCTGCATAGATTCCGCGTTCCCTTAACTCCATACTAAATAATGCCTTCTTCCTTCCTATCTTTGGATCGCCTTTGTAGCGGATAGCGAGGCTTAAACTAACTAAAAACCTAATCTAATCCACGGATCGCAACCAAATCCTGAAGCGTGTGACAGCTCTCTTCATAATCCCGTCAAGCTACCCGATCAATTTGGTAACGTAGCACTACGGATTAGCCATCGTGGGACGCCGGCTTCAGATGTGTTCCATGGCCTAAGATCACATGTTAATTAAATGTATCTATTGAATACTAGCATTATAACCTAGCGACAAGGAAATCGTTCATATAGTCGTTAGTTAATAAATAACTTATTGAAGTTAAGGAAACGTCTTTGAAGCCTTAGTGTGACGCCCTTGGTGCGTGCACACTACAGTACCGTGGCGTGCAGACCCGCTGCCAGGGAGTGGGGCGGGCGCGTGAGCAGCCTCACACTCCTCCGGCCAGGTCCTTACCTCGCCCTCACCTCGCGCAGCGGCTGCCGGTACTTGGTCACCTCTCCTCATGACCGCCAACTGGAACATAAACTTGACTGGTAGTCGTCTTTTTTGTGTAGCAAATGAACACTAGCCCTGAAATGATACGTGCTGTGCACCTGACGCGCTCACAACTATGGTATTTTGGAACTAGTGCCTTTTTTGACCGTAATTTTAAGCAGCGACCATTACGTGATCCATTTCGGGTAATTTAAACCAAGTGACGTTTGAGGGTGTTGGCTCCGCGTGTTCCCAAGAAGAGGCGCGACTGGAGGTAATACCCGATGAAGCGGATGCGCCCTGACTTCCCAGCCTTGTCCCTTGAGGGAACATCACTGATGGAACATCACTGAGGGAACATCACTGAGGGTACATCACTGAGGGTACATCACTGAGGGTACATCACTGAGGGTACATCACTGAGGGAACATCACTGAGGGAACATCACTGAGGGAACATCACTGAGGGAACATCACTGAGGGAACATCACTGAGGGAACATCACTGAGGGAACATCACTGAGGGAACATCACTGAGGGAACATCACTGAGGGCGCAGCCACTACCACCACAGCACGGCGGTCGCACAGCGGAAGGCAGCCGCGCATGTCCGCTCCCGCAGCCGCGAGGAGTTGCGTCATGACGGCGCGGTCCGCCATGCGTCTCGTGGTCCGACTGTTCTGCGTCGTGGTGGGCGTGAAGGTAAAACGTTCAGCCAACGGGAACATTGTACGGAATTGTTACCACCGATTGTAAAAACAGTTTAAAGTTTACTTCTGATTTATTGCAGCTCACTCAATAAATTTGACGCAGAAGCGGTGCAAATCTGACACACTTGCGCCTGAGATAAGGACGAATGGCTTTCATTTTACCTAAAGATATGCACATTTTAGTTCAGCCATTAGGTCAGTCCGGAAAAATTTATCTCGTAAGTTCGTGCCCTTTGCTGCTGTGCTGTACGTAGCTCTTCCTCATCAAATGCCAGAAAATCTTCCCTGGAAGTATCACCGGTTTCATTAGCAACTTGCATTCCAAACAAGCTCATCCAATCAAATGTAAGCAGCAAACATAAGCTTTACTTTGCGCACCATTGGAGTGTATTTCTCAATTCTATGTCTGCGTGTGAAAGTATTTAATTTCTCTCAATATTAAGCGTGCTGCAAAATAAAGCTTTCCAGGATCTACGCACGAACTGGAGGAACTAGAGCTCGCACGCGTACCGAGTGCGTTCACTGTTTTTGTTCCTCTTGGTGCGCCTACGCTACTCCTTACCTTCATAATTCTGGTCCCAATATTGCGGTCACATCGAATTCCGCTCATTAATTCTGTGCTCCGCACTCCATTGGACACAGTAAACTCTGAGTCGTAAAAGGTTCACCTTGGAGTGATCAGCCCCTCAGAGTTGCGTCTCTTGTGTGCATGTTTCAATCTCTGTTTCTTCAAATTCATGCTTACATCGCTCCTCGTGATATTTCCTTAATGTCATTCAAAATTGTATCGTTCAAGGATTCGAGTTGTCCGAGTACGAATATTTCCATGGAATACAGGTCTGCTGGCAACTGGAAGCTGCTCGGGTGCCGTCAGTATAGTTGGAGTTGCAGTACAGAACTCTACCCTCAGTTCTTGCCTTCTTGATTATATCAATTGAAGATATGTGTAGGAGAGCAGGTCTGTGCACGTTTTAAAATCATCAGGAGCACAAATCGCAGTTTCACATATATATAGAGTTGATAAAATTTCTAGGTCATTATCATTATTATTAACATATTCATTTCATCACCGCAGTGACATTGCCAGACGAGGACACATTTGTACGATAAGTGTTTTGAATCTGCTCGAGTTTGATGCGAGAATGTGTATAGGATAAAATTGGTTTATATATTGTATTGTATATTTTTGTACGCTCTGTACATAGACTGACCACTGGTCTGCCGCCTGTCTCGTTGGGCTGTGCACTGCCTGTCTCGTTGGGCTGTGCACTGCCGGACAGAATGCAAGGGCAGCTCAGCCTAGCCTGCTGTGTCCACTTCTTCTCTATCGAGCTTTGTTATTCCTTCTTCCAGTTTGCTCTCTTTACGTTTCCTTATATCAGCCGACAGATCATGAGTTTGGTGTCCACGGTGACTTCCATGTTTCGCTCATGTTCAAATGAGCGCTTCACGCCATGTTTTTGTATAGCTTTCCTAAGTACGGAATTTCAGAATAGCATGCTTGCTTTCAGAAAGTAATCTCGCTAGAATGTAATTTGAATTAAAATCGGTACGAGAGTTAAATATCATGAGCGTACCGACGTGACCTACACACAGCACCGCGCCGCAGTGGCAGATCACGCTTTAATCCCGGCCTGCTAAGCCGACGATGTGAACTGTTTTTACTTATGTAGTTCTTTTTCTTATACTGCGCAATAAGACTTGTCAATTTGATGCCGTTAAATGCAAACTTTGTCCAGCTCCAGCTTTCTAGGCTGCATCATAGTTGTGGAAGTGCTTGGTGTCGAGGGCCGCGCAACAGCTCTGCTATTTCCGTTTCCTGCGCACACCCATCATTTTCCTCATAATTTCCTTGATTTTTCGAACATTTATAAATTTTTAGGAGAATTTAAACGTTGATAGTAAATTTTAAATCATTGGAACACAAGGCACGTGTACTTTTGAGACTTGGAATAATTACAAAGTAAATGCTTCCCTAAACCGTTGAAGAATTTTGGCCATTCATTATGTAGTCATTCTTTACTTTTTCAAATCATCCAATAATGAATCGACCCTTCATTAAAGTTGTTTATTCTGCACCATGAACATTGAATTGCACAAAGCACTGAGACGACCACTAGGGCCGCAACCAAAGACTGACCGTCACGGCTACATGTGTCTGAGCTGCGACATCTACTGAGCAAATCGTGTCATGGATTACGAGTTATACTGGAGCGTCCTGCCAGCAACTCTGCGGGCATGCTAAAATCCCTTACTCTGGGCTCATTCGCACGCATTATCACATGATCTCACTACGGTCGAAATAGTTGTAACTGGATGATTTTAAAAGAAATAAAAGCGTGATGCAACGGTTGGTTGAGATCAATTTGTTCGTGAGGTCAGTTACTGAGGAAAGTCAGAGACGTGTTGGACGGTTTTAATTTACTAACAGATGGGATGAAGAGGAAGTGTGGCAGATTATTAATAATGATTATTAATAAATCGCAGATTATTATGTGAGGGTATTTCCAGGGGGACTATGTGAGGGCCCGAGCTAAAGGTTAGGTAAGGTTAGGTAGGCTTCTTTTTGTTAAAATAACATAGGTTTTTGTTTTGTTACGGACCAACTTTTTTTTTCGGTTCACTACTGTCCTGTTTTTTCAACACCTACTACTTTCTTCTTCAAATTTGATCTTGTTTCATGAACTTCTTTCTCATCTGACTGTTTCTATGCCCTTTCTGCCCAGATTCCATGTTCCCTTAACTCCATACTAAATGGTGCCTTCTTCCTTCCTCTCTTTGGATCTCATTTGTTGAGGATAGGGAGGCTTAAACTAACTAATAATCTAATCTGTGAGGGAATTTAAGACTCCTTAGTCACAGCGAAAATTATTTCAAGAAAACGAAGAGAAAGATAACTTAGTATGGACTTTAGAAAACATGGAATCCATGCACAAGCTGCGTTTCACACACTGGATACTCTGCGCGAAGAAACGAAAAACTAAGAAGGAAGAGTCAGAAGAAACAACGAAGAGAGCTTGAAAACTGAAGTAAGCAATGTGAGAACGAGAGAGAAGTCCCAGCGATCCATCTACAGCTGAGATAACTAACAGTATCTCTCCTGATAGCGCCAGTCCTCATTGCATAGCATAGACAATCTTAACTAATCTAAACCTATTGCCGATCCTATGCCCCCTGACGGAAATTAAAGGCAGCTACGCAATCCTTTGCGAGCATCACGAGACGCGAGGTAACAGCTCAGATGCTGCGACACGGTGGTTTCGACACGGCTTTCGACACGGTGGAGCTGCCGAGTGGTGTGAGGCAAAGCGTTAGGGCGTCTACAGTCAAAGTTTCGTTCAGGTGCGCAGGGTGTTGAAAAACGCATATTTCCAAAATTTTACCCGGTAGGGATAAAAGAAGAGCTGGAGTGAATAGTTTTGTGGTTAATAAATAAACATCAGTCGAAAAGAGGCTAAAAGTGAGTATGAAGTAATGAAAGCTTCACCTTGCTCATTACTTTTTGTTCTTCATTACATTACTCGGGTTCCTGATGATGTTGGTTTCGAGAAAAAGAGTCCAACACGTGAGGCCCTCATCTTCGCTGCTGCGTGGATGTCTCAGTGGTGAAGGAGGTATGAATTTCGTTTGATATTTTTCAGAGCTTAGAAATTGTCCTCAGTCTATGGGCTGCTAGAGAAGTATTTTGCATTTTCAAGCACAGCAAAGTTGCTTTACTTCACCATTTCTGAACACCTTGAATGTTTCCTTAATTTCTACAAATGATCTGTAGAGCTTGTGAGAGTTATTTGGTAATTCTTGAAATTTCAACCCTCCCTGCCGCACTGCACCACGCGCTGCACCACGCGCTGCACCACGCGCTGCACCACGCACTTCACCATGAGTAGCGAGTTAATTAGTGAAAATCTCTTACACCGGCCTTCGATTTCATCTCACCTACGTGAGAGCTGTGGTCTGTTTCATTTGTTGGTCGATCATTGACGTTTTATTCTTTTTAATTTCTATTTTATTTTACTCCACCTATCATTTTAGTTCAAAGTTCATTTTATCTTGTATTCGTAAGAAAATTGTCAAAATGTTTAGCGTGTTTCTTCCAGCAGACCGAAGCTTTTAAAAAGTAAAGCACGTCCTGAGGGGAAAGAGGATGCTTCGCAGTTCTCTTATATCTGAGGCATGCTGTCAACCCATACACTATGCAGTAAAGGCCAACACAAGGAGGCAGCCGCAGCGGCGGTAATGCTTGTGATGCTATGTTATTACAAAGTGGTTGTCAGACGCCTGAACTAGCCAGGCACCCTTCGCAACACAATCTTGCCGACCAATCCAGTGAAAGAAATTTGTGAAAGAAGTAAAAAGAGATTAGTATACCTCAGTATTATGCTTTTCGTCTGCCAGGGGGATGAGCTGATAGAGAATATCCTTCAGTGAATTTTGTAGACTTGTTGGTCCTCGGAGATTTGCAGGATGCCTGATTTACGCTCAAGGAGAATAGGAGGGGGTGTGGTGATGGTTTCAAACCTCATGAGTGTGCCTTGGGGAAGTAGTGCTCGATCCCCTGTGAACCCAAACTACTCGCCTCAAAATCAGGTACATTTGTTACAGGAGCCTGCGGTGGCCTTAGATATCTATTGGGTTAGGTGGGTCGTATCTTTTATTCTGTTCTTCCGTCTTTTTATTTTGCGTGAGAGACCGGGTTACCGTGCAACCGACCTCCAGTACGAGTGTCTTCGTCTTTTTTTATTCAGACTCATCTTTTCGTCTTACTGCGATGCTCAGTCCTTTTACTAGCGTAGCAGTTTTGGATTTACATATATAACCATTTAATTTTCAGCAGTGCAACTGACTCAACGCTCAGGGGATTGCAAAATAGCAGAAAATACTGATGCACCAGTAAATGTTTCCCACTAACCTATCCTTTTCATCAGAAAAATGTTCCCAGGTGCATTAATGCATTTATTGCATTCACGCAACAAGTGCACACACGACATTGGTTAAATGATCATTTCTTGTTCAGTCTGCTGCACACCACTTTCTGTAGCATGTGGATGTCGCCCGCGCCTCATCGAAGCAGGGCACCGTCCCCCACGACCCCCCGCCCTTGAGACAGATTGTGTGTGTGTGTGTGTGTGTGTGTATGTGTGAGTGACGAGGCCTAAATCTGGACTGTGCGACAAATTACAGTGAGTTAAATAAATAAGAGTACAGTCAAGTGCGTAGTATAGTCTCGGGCGCACTCGTTTTTGTAGTATACAAGGTGTCTTGCTTAACTCGGATGTCTTACACTGAACGTTTCTCTCTCAATACCTAACACAGCCCCTTTGTCGTTCCTCTGAATGAAAATCTCAGTCGTCCTCGGTGTACGTATATACTCCTCAGGGAAAACTAATTTTGTATCCATGAGAATTAGCGCTCCCAGGGGGAATTCGTGAGGTTCCGAGCTAAAGGCTAGGTGGGCCTTCCTTTTGTTGAAATAGTATAGGTTTTTGATTTTGTTACGGACTATCTTTTTTCGATTCACTGCTGACATGTTTTTCAGCACCTATTACTTTCTTCTTCCTTCAACTTTGATCTTGTTTGGTGAATTTCTTTCTCAACCTACTCGTTTTGTGAACCTTGTGCACAGATTCCGCGTTCCCTTAACTCCATAAACACTTTCGTTACAGTTAGGGAGGCTTGAACTAACATCTAATCTAATCTGTTCTCGTTATATTACCGAACTGCATAAATTGTGTTTCTGGCTCAGTTCGTTTATTGTCCGTTGCTCCTCCCCCATTTCGAAAACACCGAATCGTTTTTACAACACTTATCCTGCTCTTCATTCCCAACATGTTTGATCATCTCGAATCTATTTTGAGGCCTCAGTTCTCCGCGGGGCATAAAACAGTTAAAACTGGTGCACTGCGAAGCGTGCTTCTTCTCGCTCTGACGCCAAATGACCCCTGCTCTTCGAAACCTTTTTTTACCGCTTCTTAAGCTTGACTGTCTTTCCTACACGTGTGCTCCAAGCCCTGTGCAATTCTCTTTACGATCATTTAATTCGTAATATGCCTAAATGTGCTGTTATTGAAAAGTGTGAGTAAGATAACACTCTTATCTACACAGCACAATTTTATGATTTCACTTGCAAGCTCTGTGACCTTCATGCCTTCTGTACTTAGATTAGTATCGTGAAATCGCGTGCAGCATCACAAGCTAAGATATAAACTACAGCTGTCAGTGCCGCCTAGAACTGATCTTGTAAAATACGAGCTCATTTGTTCTGTCGCAACAGATGGCGACCTTTTGGTGGAGCGATTTCGAGTTATAATCGCAGTGTGTGCATGCGACCTACGTTAATTTCTCAAAAAATGAAAGTAATTACCTTCAATTTTTGGATTTGAATGAATTCTGTTAGAGGAACTCAACGAAGTGAGCAGATACAAGTACAGAAGAACCTGGTGGCGGGGGTGCAGAGCAGTTGCTACAGCAATTAATTAAAGGTGGGAATGATTTGCTACTACATAATGCACGAGTTCCTCATCCTAAATTGCTCCCCTATGAAAAATGGACGCAAACGTTTATGAAGCAATTTTATACATATTCAAATCCATGTGTTTTTTTTCCAAGATTGATTCGCATGCGCTCTACTTGTTTGATATTGAGAAATAAAATAATCCTAATTTGTGATGTCATTCAGTATTATGCTAGAGCGAGGTGGAACTGTTCAAAATAGCAGACGGTGAGATTTGCTGTTACTTTCCTATACCTTCTCCCAAACATTCACAATTTCGATAAATTAACCTAATATTACTTTTGAAAATATTCGTGAATTTTCTTTAACTGGTATGGTAATACGCTCGAAAAAAATCGCTTTCAGAGTCCTGTTATAAATATTGAACTCAAAACAAGTCTATATTGAGCAATATTTCCCTTCTACTGTAGAAGACATGTTAAGGTTCGCTGCAATTACGTTGCAATCAGCGCCTAGTTAATTATTTTGTTGTTGTGAGCGAGCATACGACTTGTGAGCGTAAACTTCTGTCTGCATGAGCAGTCAGTTTATGATACGCAATTGGTCTGGCATAGCTTCACGCAAAATTAACTCAACTTTTCAACCATGTGCCTCCTTAACATAGAGGGGACGGAAATGAATAATTTCTTTGTGACTTCAACAATTGTAGACTTATAAACTCATTTTGGTTCATCCTCGGCAAAATTGAAGATAAAAACAAGCACAGCACTTGAAATTTTAGGTTGCAGTTCTATTTGAGCGTGGCTGATTTTTTTACTACTTCAAGCATCATAAAATTCTTAAACCAAATTTATGCAAAATAAACTGTTACACTAGCTGAATGGAGAGCTAGTAGCGTATTATTTTTCTTTTTTTAACCAGAATTTATAATTATTGAACTTGTGAAAGAGTGGACAAACTCAAGCGTTACGTGGTAAAGCAGTGACGCTTTGACAACGTGGCGAGTGAAATTTAACTTGGCTAAATTGTTTTTAATTCATCACTTACATAGAGATAGCAGGTTTTAGACACAACTGAAGAATACTTTCTGAATGATCATGCCTCCCTTCAATACCGCGGTTATTTTACATTACAGCTTCCAATTACGATTATAGAAGTAATATTCAAGTGACGCTTTGTAATTTCAGAGAAATTCAGTGCCATTTCTAGCGCAACATTCTTTGTTACTACAGTTAATTTCGTCCAACCTATGAATCAGCGTTCCTTCATCAGTTGGTCTGCTGCGGCTGCGCCCGACCTCACATTGAGATCTGTGTGCTGCGCAGTAAAGACGGCGTGCCACAGAGTCTAGCGAGACCTGCACGGTAGGCTTGGAGAAGAAGGGTCTAACGGTGAGGATACAAGCGGCGAACAGCAGCCATGCTTCACAATAATCAACTGAGGACGATACATCAAGTATTTCTAGGCATAAACCTCAAGATAACTGTGAACTGATTAAGTAGACAAAGACACATTTCCTGTCCATCGAATGAAAGTTCTCAAAAAGTGCATATCTTCCGTGTTTGACTGCAAGATGGTCCGGTCCGTAACATGACAAAACGCCCATACTATTTCAAAAAGAGGAAGTCCTACCTAACCTCTAGTTCAGAACCTAACATAATCCCCCTGGGAGCGCTGATTCTCATAGATACAATATTTGTATTCCCCTGAGCGGTATATACTGTACACCGAGAGCAACTGAGATTCTCATTGAGTAATATTTTGATTTATACTCTTGTCAACGTATCTGATCTCGTGTATAATAGCGTTAAGATCTTTCCGTCCCAGTCAACGGAGCAACATTTGCGGATCAGTAATGGGGGTTTGCTTCAAAATTTTCTCTTTGCTTTTTTTTTTTACGAAAAAGAGACCGTGCCTCGTGTCTGTACGCAACTTGCAACTCAAGCGTTGCCGCTGTGTCAGGCCTGGCCTCGAGCTCATGACGCTGCGGGTGAGCGCTGGGAGGAGTCGCTCACTCCAGGAGTGGAGCTGGCTGAGCCTCTTCTGCATGTCCGTTTTGAATACGAAATTATTATATTAGAGGTATTTCTGAAATGATCGTTACTGAACGTTTATTTTTGAAAATATTGAATGTTAACATAAGAATTGTTGAAGATTTAGCCTGTTTTTTATTACCTACTAACGTTTAATCGCGCTGAAAATTGAGACCTACTCTAACAAATGATGTTATGAGTGAATAAAATAGCCGTACTATTTTTTTCGTCTCAAAATATAATAAGATGAGCAAAACTTGAATAAAAATGTATCAATGCTTCGAATAAACGTCAAATTCCCGCGTATGAAATAATTAAATCTCGGGTAAAAGCACTGATTGCTCCAATAAGTCGTATACATTCCCAGTTTTATTCATCAATGATCTTCGATGTGAGTAATACCATGGATTTATCCTTTGCCGAAATCTCATCTTGAAAACTATCGTCCTAAAACTGTGTGCTTCAAGTACCCTCAACAAATTTGTGCCAGTGTTTTGCTGCAACAACGTCTGTTAGAGGCTTGGTCTATACGCTCCTGCGCAAATCAATGGCTCAGAGCCGTGCGTGCTGCATGCGATGGTGCTGCCTCCCCGTGCTATAATCTTTCGTCACCGCAGCTGCCCCCTCAGGGGGACACGACTACATATTGTCTCATTGGGTATTACCACTCTCAGGTTGAAAGTGTCAGGTGCTGAGTTGAATGTTTTTCGTTACAATAGTATAGGTTTTTTGTTTTGTTGCGGACCATTTCTATCGCTTCACTCCTGCCCTATTTTTCATCGCCTACTACTTTCATTTTCAGCTTTAATCTTATTTTATANAACTTATTTCTCAACTTACTGTTCCTTTGCTACTAAGATCTTGTGTGCGAACACACCTTATGTAAAGATTTCCCGTTCCCTTAACTCTACACCAAATGGTGCTTCGCCCCTTTTTCTCTTTGGAACACCTTTATTGTGGTTCAGGAAGGCTCAAACTAAATTATCTAATCTAATATAATCTAACCTGATCCTCCTCGGCTCATCGCGATGCTTCTCTCCTTCCCAGTTTTGTTGTCATTTACATGAGCGCACGTTGAGGCTCTCCTTGTTCGGTGCTGTTGTGCGGTTGCGCACTTCGGTTCATTTCGAACAGTGTTGATAGAGGGGGTCGGTGACTTGCGCTTCAGTGTTGCCTCGTGTAAGAACATGACAATAGCAATAGTCAAATCTGTAACACCACACAAGATTATGCTTATAAGTTGGGATTTGCCCGCCTGTTTCGTGTGATCGTCCACTGGTTCTTTTTGACTACGTAATGGAACGCTCTTCGTAGTTCCCTGAGAGCCGGATGTGAGCTCAGCTGATCGCCTCATCGCTCACACACGCGGGAGCGGCGGCCTGGACGCAGCACCTGACGCAGGATGTTCCGGGAGGTTACGTCAGGCAGTGACTTCGAATTCGCTCAAGCACTTCTGTGCTCCGTAAACTTCGACTCGAAATTTACTGAAAATTAAACGCTTAAGACGATTTTGCCTCATCGCCAACTTTTGGCAAACTAAACAGAACGGCGGTTTTAAGTTTCTCTAGTAACTATAAAGACTTGTAGGTGCAGCCTGCTATTTTTTGAAATGAATAAGTCTTTTCATACTTGTTGCCTTATCAAAGTTCACTGACAATGCTCAAGTTTGCTTGATATGTTTCGCAATTTCCATATCAAGTTACGTACAAACAAAATTTTGAACTTCACGGTTAAGTATTTGGGAAAAGAATATGAGCAGTTTATTTACAACCTTGTACTAATTACTCATATTACTTCACATAGCGCTAAAGAATCTGAAGTTAAACTTTCAGCGTCACGGAACATTAAATTGTACACGAATTGGAAAGTCCTTTCAGCTATTCCATTTGCTTGCCAAGCCTCAATATCTTTTAGAAATGTGCAGGGATTAAACAGTCGGCTTGTAGAACGAAGCTGTGATAAATTCAGTATTTTTAGGTATAATGCTTCTATTCTTTAGAAGAAATGTAGCTTGATTTGATCTCAGTTCACGGGTGAGAAGCCAGAGGGAAAACGGAATGGAAACAGTCACTAAGAAATGAAAACATTCGTTAATTCATTGAGAAAAAGGTCAGTGTCTAGGAAAAACAGTATTAAGGAATGTAGTACTAGTCCGAATCATTCATTTTCCTGATGGTTGAACGTGTAAAAGGAAGAGTAGTTTTTTGCTGGTGGCGGGTTAGCGGCTGCAGGGGTGACTGTGTATAGGAGTTTCTATACGTAATAGCATATTCGATGACGGTTGCCCACCTGACCTGCTTGACAGCAGCGAAGAGGGATTGAATGAAAAGTAACTCACCTTATTGATGATTTTTATAAGCATATTCACTGTGAAAACTATAATGATGATCACGAACGCGACTAAGCTACAATTTCTTTTCTTTATGAGGCCAGGCTTCCATTCAATTTTTCCCTGCAGACCACTAAATGGACAAGTACCTGATGCTGGAGGCCAAGAGTACTCTTCGATGGCGCGAACAAGCTTTAGACCAGCCGGCTACTATACCGTGGTCTTTATGCTCGGTAGTTCAGTATCAAGATACAACTTGTGCGATGGCAAGGAATTTATAAAAGCCTCTGATGAATGACGTCAAAGCAGAACTTGATTGTCAGGGGCTGTCAGACCATATCAATGACATGAGTCACCTGTGAAAGCAATAAAAGTTAATTTTTCATGAGCTTATTCCTGTAGGTGTGTGCCGAGTATCTTATGTTGAAATTCAGAACTATACATTTTGCCATACTACAATGAAAAGGCAGTGATGTCAACTGCTAAACTCTCATTTCTGGCAGCTGTGTTAATGAAGATGTGGTGCGTGGGAGCACAGCAGCGGCTAATTGTACTTCGACACAATACCCTGAGTGTCTAGCCCCTAAAGCCTTCACATTTACTGTATATTGTACAACATTTACTAGGCTTAACATTTGTATATATTATGGTATATATTGCTGTTTTTGTGTTTGTTACCGTGGCTATCACTTGCATATTTCGCATTAAAAAAAGAAGAACGTGCTTATAGCCTATTAGTTTTTCCTCATTTGGATTAGAACGACTGGCATCTGTGAAATGCACTATTAAATCGCTCGTTTAAAATTTTCGAGACATATAACCTAAGAAATGAAAACAAAAAGTTAGATAACTTTCTCAAACTGAACAATACTCGTTTTTTGTGACTAATTTTTTCTTTTAATTATTTTGTTTCTATCAAATTTTGGAAACCGTTCTTTCCCATGCCGTTCCAACCATTCTAAAT
>JACJUY010014972.1:1614-12790 GCA_014220935.1 Platorchestia sp. MABIK | reverse complement strand
AACTAAGGTCGAGAAGCGGCCAGAAAATAAGGTCGAGAAGCGGCCAGAAAACGATGCACGAGAAGCGGCCAGAAAATGATGCACGAGAAGCGGCCAGAAAATGAGCACGAGAAGCGGCCAGAAAATGAGGTTCGAGAAGCGGCCAGAAAATGATGTAATTGCCACTAAATAATAATTCCCACAATAAAAGGGCCAAGTAAGCAAATAAGCCCGTGTGATCTGAAAAACTCGAGACATAACTAAGGAGCAGCATCTAGTAACCATCAAAAAATACTTTGCTGTAAATGTTTAACAGGCATACTCTTGCGTAGTTATTGCTGACATTTCTTATGCCCAATGGTGCAAGTAACTCGCATTCCGCCGAGAGATTACTAGACTCCTTTACTATGAAAAACGAGCTCTCCCGAATCAACGTCGATTCACTGCCAAAACTCAATACTCTTAACTTAAGAGCAAAGATTGTTAGAAAAGCTTCATATTTACATTAAGGGCACAAAACGATGTGTAATGTTCACATCAAATCAAAGGAGTTTTGCTTAGTTAACTCAATTCCGGATTGCTAATCGTGTATGCGAGCTATGAATTACACGCTTGTCATGAAGAAATTAAAAACCGACCGACACTAACGAGCTCATCTGACAAGAAAAGACATCTAAAAACAGATCGGCTAAAGTTAGAGATTAGATACACTGAATTAATATACTGGAAAGAGAACGTCTAGACACCAGTAAAATAACAAGCACACTAAAAGTGGCATCAATGGTCCTTCTGAAAAGTCATTTGATCTGCCTTGAATGCCAACAATTTGGGGCTGTACTTAAACTTTTCGTGCAGTGCAGTGTTATTTTACGACATGTAATAATGATACTCTTCGCTCCTGACCAGTAATCAGCAAAATTGGGGTACACAGTAATTATACTGGCTGAAATAAAATAAATTTATCCAAAAAACATGCTGGGCAATAACTTCACCTCAACGCTTTACAATGTAAATTACTTCTTCCAGGCCACATGATTCACGCCTGTTTTATATTATTATTGATAACAAGAACTTCGTCCAATAGATTTGGTCATAATTACTGCATTATTATACAAGTTCATGTATTACTGTAACCATAACATTTACAAAGACTGTCGCTGACAGCTGTTATTCAGGGTACTTAAATGCACTCAAGATGATACATATAGAGCATATATCTAAAAAAAATTCAGTAAGTCTTTAACCATTTTTTGTTCTGACCAGCTTTCGAACAGCATCAAACTGATATAAATCCAAACCAACCTTGACAAGCTAACTGCGCCGCCTAATAGCGTTCATCAGCAGTAGCATGAACTGTAACATTAAGGTAGCATCAACGACGCAAAGCGTGTGACCGTGAACTCGATAAATCTCCACTCAAAAGAGCAATGTTTTTTTTGGGCAGAATAGACAACACCAAACCAACGGAGTAGGCAATGCATAAATTTAGCATCTAATTGCTTTCACCTTTCACCGAGAGAGCTTTCTTCGCAACATTATCAGAGAAAGGCGATCAGTTCATTATGCACTCATCAAGTTCCGTACGTTCAGTCGTTCATCATTACGCATGAAACAAACACACCACTTGAGCTATACACGCTGCTTGGAGCTCAACAAGAAAGAGAACACAACCGCCGCAATGGCAAGGGTAACTGCGATACCAACAAGACACCAGAGCATGGCAAGAGCACCCGAGATGCCAATGGCAAGGGCAACAGAGACATCAACAAGACACAAGAGCATGGCAAGAGCACCCGAGATGCCAATGACAAGAGCACCCGAGATGCCAATGACAAGAGCAACAGAGACATCAACAAGACATGAGCACCCGAGACACCAACAAGACATGAGCACCCGAGACATCAACAAGACATGAGCACCCGAGACACCAACAAGACATGAGCACCCGAGACACCAACAAGATACACGAGCACCCGAGACATCAACAAGACGCGAGAGACAACACTGACCGGAGACCATGAACTCGTCATCGATTATCTGCTGCGCGGAGGGGCGCTGGCTGGGGTCGGCGTGCAGGAGCTTCTGAATGAGGCACTTGGCGGAGGGCGAGACGCGGGACGGCACGTGATACTCGTTCTTCTTGATGCGCAGGTAGGTGTCTTTCAGCGTCTGCGTCTCGAACGGCGGCTTGCCCACCAACAGCGTGTACAGTATGCAGCCCATCGACCAAATGTCCACCTGAAGTTCAAAGCCACGTCATAAATCTCGGCCACGTGCATCAATTGTTTTGCAGCAATGTTGTACTTTTATATCATATTCATCTTTTCCCATCAAATCGTGAGTTAATTCAAGCCCACAACAAAAGTGTTTCCATTAGAGGAAGACACCATTTAGAACGGTCACCTTGCGCAAAGAAGCAGCAAGATTGAAAAAATTAATAAAATCAAACTAAAGCTTATGTAAGTGCTGAAAAAAATAAACAGTGAACTGAAAATAGATGCTCCATAACAAAACAGTAGGTACCTTATCTATTTCAACACAAGGAAGGCCTACCAAACCTGTAGCTCCGGACTTTATACCTTTTCCCTGGGAATGCTAATACCCACAGATACAGTGAACGTAACCTCCTGAAGGGTTCACCTGCTTACAGAATTGGCTATTTTTTGAGTATCAATGCCTACTTTTAAAATAGAGATAGAAAAAACACATGATTCTTTTTTGGAGACGGTTTTAGCTTCTGTTTCATGCCATGTAAAAACTATCACAGAATGTTGCTGAAAATTTTGGAACTTGGGTAACGATTATTAAAACAAAAAGGCTACAACAGAAAAGTTAACAAGTTCCAAGAACTTGTTAAATGACAAATACACAAAAATTGACAAAAATAACACAAAGTAACTCCCTAGCCTAGGCAAGTTTACGAGCAATCAACATCGATCTTCACACAACACAAAGTACAAGTCTACATGCCTGGCCGTACACGTTTCCTTTTATAATGCGCGTTTCCTAGTAGTACCGGCTGACAGGTGTGACTTTTGACATTTTTATTAATTACCCTCTCAATTACCAGTTACTGTTAGCTCCCTTTTGTCAGTATTTGAGTCCCACACACTGCCTTCTGACAGCATTCAAATGCTTGTGTTTCATGTAAACAGAAAATTCAGAATGGCGAGAAATTCAATTCCTCAGGCCTCCACGCCAGGTGAGAAACTAAAATGTAAATTTCATGGTTTTATTTTATATTAGGATAAAAAGGATGAGACGATTAAATGTCGATTTAAACCTTCCTAACCACAACAAAGCATTCCAAAGAGATGAAGGAGGAAGCTACCATTTCGTATGGAGTTAGAGTTAAGGAAACGTGGAACTTACACACAAGGTGCACAGAAACGCTTAGTTAGAAGAAGTTTGTGAAACAAAATAAAAGTTGAAAAAGCAAGTAGCAAGCACTAAGAAACAGAACACCTGTGAACTGAAAAAAGTGCGTAACAAAAAAACTATTCCATTTCAACAAAAGGAAGGTCAACCTAACATTTAGCTCAGGCCCTCACATATACCCCTTGGGAGTGCTAATTTTCATTGATACAATAATTGTATCCCCCTCATAGATAAAAAAGATAAGTTTACTAGCTTTGAATAAGCTTGAGACTAGAATAGAATTTCATGCTGTCCTATTGAGATCATATTAAATTTTTAATTGAATGTAATGACTATATTTTTTTCAAGACTACGATTAGATTTCATTTCAACAGCGGTGAGTGAAGTAAATACTGAGAAAAAGCTAAAGATGACCTAAGTCCGTGGAAAATAACCACAGAATCTTGCTGCGCAATCGAATCCGAGACTATTCTCCACTCGTAATTACGTCATCCAATGAATTAAACTCTACACAAGCAAGCGCACTCCCTTAGCAATTTATTTTACTGTGAGAGGAAAATTTAACCGATCAATTTACCTGAGAAATAAGAGCGAAAGATTGGAACAATTATTCAAAATATTTTTGCTTCTGAACCAAGATATGGAAGGTTCATGCATCACTTCGCATCTTCGCATATTATGATTTATCAGCGCAAGACTCGCCTCAAAGCTGTGCCCCTTCTTGTTGAGGATCTCAGGGGCGATGTAGTTGGGAGTCCCGCACAAAGTCTTCTTCCTCTCGCCGTCGAAGTCCACTCGAGTAGCCAAACCGAAGTCGCCAATTTTAACCTACACACGTGTGAAATTAGGTATTGAAAATTCATTTCGATGGCTAACTCTAAAAGGAAATAATGCTAACTCTAAAAAAAGAGAGCCTAGAAGAGGTAAAGAGAATTTGCATCAAAGGCGTAATGCGAGAATTTTTCCTTGTCCAGAAGAGAAAACTTAGGTTCACGAAGAGAATAGAGAAAGAAAGTGGTCTTTCTACCGTACAGCAATATAATTCTCAGTAAATTCTAAATTATTTAAAAATATTGAGCATCCTGCATGCTCTCCAGGTGCACTGAAGAGTGTATTTCTTTCTACTCTAAAATGCAGATATCGAAGTATTACACATGTGAGTGATAAATAAAATTCCACACAAGCTCGCATAGTTCTAAAAAATTAGTTTAAAAATAGTGCTCCAGCTCAAAGAAAAAAAAAGCACATCGATGCAATAATTAAACTTCTTTATTAGAGGGAGTATCATTTGCTAACACAGCATGCGTTACGCTCGTCGCGCGCCGAACACGCCATTTCTTTTCGTTTATCAGCAACAGCAATCCCATGCCTCCTAAAAAATCTAATAATAGTCGTAACTTTCAAAGAGTTGTCGGCACGCCTAGAGATTGATCATACATTATTCATTTAATTAGAAGAGCAGTAGAGATTTATCACGCATTATCCATTTCATTAGAAAAATAAAAGAGATTCAAATTTTCATTTCACCACAAATGCTGGTCTAAAGTAAGCAGCTTTCTAGTTATACTTCTGGGCTATATAACCTACTGAGTTCATTCTACGGGTGGGTGGGTAACACAGCCTAGATGGTAGTGTTTCTAGACTTCCAAGTTCAAGAGGCACAGTCTTTGGTTTTCATTATATGGGACCGTATTTATATTTCACTAAAAAAATAGCATCATGCAAGGAACGTGGGCCGCGCATTGATGTTGAAACAAGAATAGAAAGATTCACTAGTCATCCAAGACAAGGGCTTATGAAAAATCAGAGCACAGCACCAGGAACCAGCCAAGAGACCTTATCTCTGGTTGCTTCTCAAGTCACAATTGACATGAAATCAATACAGCTTACAATTTTGATAGAGGATGCCCGAGAAAATCAGAACGCTAGTAGGCCTATTGCAGCAGCTCACTCATATAAAGAGAATAGTTCACAATACAAGAAAACCCATCAGGGGAACACTACAAAATGTACAAACCAAAACAGACATCTAAACTAACAGAAAGTTATAGTTAACCTTACAGGCCACAAAATACTTCCAGTTTGATTCATGTACAGGTCGTGTAACAAATGCTATCAACAATAACAGAACTGACCTTTAAAAGTAAATTACTAGCTACTTAATACAGTTGCACCAGTGCTTCATGGGCATGAAAACACATGCTGACAAATTAGAAAGTTAAATTTTCAGAAGCTACACCATGGACCAGGAAATCAGCTCAGTACCTCATGAAAGTACCAACTATTTTGAGTGTGCAAGGACTGCCTACACAAGAAAGCACCACAAGCAGCACATTACCTGCATTTCATCATTAAGGAAGAGGTTGCCAAGCTTGAGATCCCGGTGAATAACCCTCTTGTCGTGCAGATGCTTCACGCCGAGCAGGAGGTGTTTCATGAAGTACCTCGCCTCCGGCTCCGTAAGTGCCTTACGGCGCTTGTGCAGCTCCATCAGGGACTGAAATGACCATCACAAATGTAGTTAGCAGCAAGATGGCAATGCATCAATCAGTCTGAGTGTGACCATATTGCAAACTGTTGTATCAACTTTTCATGAGCCAGTGCCCACATGCATGAAAATTTGAATAGTACAAAAAATTTCCAATGCTACTTTCGTTTGCACTTTTGTGTAGCACATGAATAAATAATAAGCATGACATTTTCAGTTTGAGTTAACTACAATAATTAGACCTAAAACATTTAGAGATGCTTCAAATTTTCAATCATATTCTTTTGATGCTTGAAATGGTTATTTGGGATCAAGTTTATAATGAAATAATAAATTCAACTATTTGGAGTAAAATAAAAGGTTCTCCATTCACTCAGACACTAAAAACATAGAATGCACACCAAATCATGGAATTCCAAAATTCTCCTTATGGCAACACATGAAATTGAGAAACTGCCTCAGGCTGATGCAACTTTGAATTTCTATACATTTAGAGCACTTTAATCAACCAAGGGCTTCACAGATTTTCTATTCAACAAATCATTATTCACTAATACATTAACCCATTGAGTGATAGAGGAACCATCTTAATAGTTGTATAGTTCTGGCTATTCTAGTTTTTTCCTCTTGGAACTTTCAAATAATATGAATTCTGCTTTACACAAAATTTCTCTTAGATCATTCCTGATTTACCAATGTCAATATGACCTAATAGAGCAAAATTCATTTACTCAGCAATATTTCCATGCAAATAGCTGGAGTGACGCATGAAGCAACACCTATCTTAAATTACCATCAAATACCCAGCAATGGAAAATATTTGTTCTGAACAGCTTGATGAACATTTAACACAAACACTCACACCAAAACACATCCAAATAAATAAAATAAAAAACTAAAAGAACCTAAGAAATGCACAATTTTCCAGACTCTGAGAAGTAGAGATAACAAATTGAATTATGAAGAATAAAAACTCACTCTTCTCTTGCAGAGTTCCAAAATGATGTATACATTGTCTTGGTCCTCAAAGAAGCTGTGGAAGCCAACAATGTGCAGGTGATTGAGACTCCGATGAATTGCAATCTCTTGGCTCATCTTCTCTTTTTGATGAGGCTTCATCAATAAAGACTTGGAGACTATTTTCCCAGCATAAATAGTCTTGGACTGGGACTCTGTCAATTCGTAGCATCTTGCAAAGCCTCCCTGCCAATAAATGATCAAAATATCAACTTTCATTCTAGCCTTGTATTAAATAAAAAATGAGCACATAGGAATGATTACAATGGTTTAAAAATTTCAATTTGAGCTAGATGTTGAAACAAATTCTATATTTAGACAGATGGTTACTTTATCCAACAGGACATAAAGCTGCAGCTACTAATACTACCAAAGCTGATATTTGGGCCAATAGAGATAATTCCATTCAAGTTTTTCTCAGCATATGCTGAACTACATCGGATTATATAAACAAGGAAAAGAAATGAACATGATTATTAATTACTGCAGTTTTGTTGATAAAAGCAGGTAAAATTTGGACACTTGTAACATAACAGATTAATTAAACAAGTCATGTACTTAATTGCAGAACAAGTGGGAACACATTTATAACAAACTGATGCTTGGAGAGAACTGACACTAAACAAGACTGGTCCTAAACTGAGAACATGTATAGATAATTTAAAATTAGTATCAACCATCTCTGAACACAACAAAGGTATTCCAAATAGAGGAAGGATGAAGGCACCATTTAGTATGGCAATGAGAGAATGGGGAAATCTATGCACAAGGTGTGTTCCTCCAGCATATAAAGCCAGAAGTTTCAACTACAACTACATGCAAATTGAGCAAATTTTTTTTGAGCTATATTTGAAGTCTCTCAATTTCCTAACTGATGCAATAACTTTGATCAACAATGTAAACAAATAAGTAGTCAACACATATGGAACATTTCATGATAATTTCATGCAGCTTTTCTATTTCTAAAAAAATCAACTTTGATATGATAGAACATCCCACACCACTGATGAGATCCTTCAATCAACTGATCAGAAATTGTGAGTGACTGAGGAACACAACAAATAATTTTGTACCATAATTCTTTCTTTATCATACCTTAGATTTGTTTCCGTTTAAAAAGTTAGTAGGAGTAATAAACTATCACATCCTTTACATGATAAGCTAGTCTTTCCATTGGGAAATATGGTCGTTTTTTGGCAAGTTCAGGCCAAAAAGCAACTCATTGCACAGAAATGAACTTGAGAGACATTCTAATGGCATCATAGTGCTGCTTCTGCCATGCCACCAAAACCTGGCCACTTGTATGCATTGTAATGCATGCAATGGGTATTCACACAATACTTTGAGTTGTATTGGAGTGTGAAGTATATTATTTTTTACTGAATAAAAATTTAATGGTAACACGAAGTTAAAGATGACCAATAATTTGCCAGACAATATAGTGACCTGAAATTAAGCATTAGGAATCAAAATGCAATAATTTCAGTGCACAAATTATTCAGCCAAAATAACAGCAGGAATCTCTGAGAGTCAAGTGAGAATGATTTCATTTATATACCCATGTTCGAGAAAAAAATACTCTGATCAATTTTTGAGTATAAAGTGCACAAAGAGAAAATTTTGAAAACCATACTATATATCCCTCTGACAATTAAAATTGAGATCAATTGTACATACAAAGGATATTTGGTGGAAGATATGATTTCCTTTATCTGAGAGGTATTGCTGAATGTTGCTCTGTGAAGCTTGAGAATGCAGGGCAAAATTTTCTTTTTTTTTACCAAATCATAATAATATAATGAAGCACATCTTTTGCTTGGCAATAACGCATATTTATTAAAAATTTAAAAGCGAAGAATAAAATTCTAAACATTTTTTCGTATGTTTCAGGATAAATCCTATCATCAGCTGAAAAACACACGACATGAAAATAAATGTGATTAGTTACAGAAACCAACGGTTCACAAGTCTATAATAAATTAGATGGAAATGCACAGTGGGAAAGAACTAGACATATCGTTTAGCGCTGGTCTAACCTTTAAAATATGCAGTGATTCTAAAACATGTACATCAGTGAAATTTGACCCCTGCCCTATGATTGAAAAATTATTGTTGGAGATTATTGAATTGCAGTTGTCTGCATGAACACAGATTGCAGAATGGGATGGTTGTCCTAGACTTGATCCTGTGCGGTAGCTGACTCCCCTATGCTCAGCGATCCTCTGTCCTTGGGTAAAACCGGTGCAACCCACGTACCTGG
This sequence comes from Platorchestia sp. MABIK, assembly GCA_014220935.1. NCBI lineage: Eukaryota > Metazoa > Arthropoda > Malacostraca > Amphipoda > Talitridae > Platorchestia > Platorchestia sp. MABIK. The sequence continues at coordinate 3,668 of JACJUY010014972.1, read as the reverse complement.
ATGCACACTGTGCACAACTATTTTCAAAACAATTCAGGATGACATTGCAACAAGAAGTTTCTCCTTGAAACAGAAAAATTATCATATACAAAAATTGTTCACAAAAATGACAAGTAAATTATTTTGAAATATTTAAACACAAGAGATTTCAGCTCTTCTTTTAGTTTCTTGAATTGAGCATCAAAATATGGGAGAGAAATGTAAAATTCTCTCCCATATTTTGGTGCTCAATCCGAGATTCCAAAATAAAATAAGTGAAATACTATCATCAAATCCTATGAAAGAATTTTTAAATGCACTATATTAATGGAAAATATGTTCTTTTCAAACATAGCTCATTCAGTTCAGAATTCCATAGAGATAAGACAAGAATGTTAAATTTTAGAATAAAAATTAGCCATCTAAGGCTTCTAATGTTAACAATACTCAAGCATTAGGCTGAATTCAGTCCTCAAATTCAGCAAATTATCTTATCAATATTTTGTCATTAAGCTTATAATTTATACATTGACAATAACTTAAAATAAAATTTATACATTTCAGTGACTTCAAATACTTTAAAGCAAATGAATTTCACATAATAAAAGGTAAGTTTTTCAGAACTAATTGAATATAAGGGAGAAGTGAACTATTTTGGCAATTGATTGGGAAAATTTAGAATTTTATTTTCATCATTGTCTAAATCTGAAATTAAACCCTGCCTAGGCAAACAAATACACTGTTTACTACCCTCCAGGTATAACTACCATTTAGTAGTAATGCACAATTTTACAAACAACCTTGATTTAGAAAAGAAATTAAAAATATCAAGTATACTCGACCAGTTGCAAAATTACATTTGCCAATTTTTTCATACTAAAATAGTTTCAGATTTGAAAATGCTATAGAGCCTAGATGAATACAGACATGAATGCTAACATATGCACAAAACCAGTCATAACGTCTGCACTTGATTACGAACCCCGCAAGGACTTGCGTTGGTAATTTAATTTCGGCCAGAAATATTTTTAAAATCAACAGACAAAACGCATCCCATAATATTTACATCAAGGAGAAGAAAAACAATCACATTTGACCATATACGAGTACTGGGAATGGATTAGATTCCAAGATAGAGCAAAGAAGCAAAATAAATGATCATGGTAATTCCGACAGCGAATGCGTAAGAGATCGTCGGTTGATCATGTTTGAAACACCATCATGTGCTCGATATTTTTCTCACCTTGCCAAGAAATTTTCCACGATAATACGTTCTGCCCGAAGAAGTATCTGTAATAATAGGTGGTAGTTCTTTCTTCGCGTCTTCTTTAGCGTGACAAGACATATTTATATTTTATTTTGTACGAAACTAAACTGCCGCGCACCCACTCCGTGGTTCTTGCTCCTGAACTGATAGTTTGAACTTGGGAGGGAAGAAGAGAGTTGCAATAGTTCAGGAACATCCGCTAGATCGAAAGGATTCCTTTGAAAATACAAATTAATTGGTTTTAAGTATGTTCTAATAAAACAATATGATTCCTTACGAGCAGTGAAATTTTTATTTCAATTTGACCAATTTATTTCATAAATGTAATCTAAAAGGTCATTTAAAATGTTTTCATAGAGTACTCAGCGGATGCCCAAAGGATCGTTGGAGCATCAAGAAAAACAGTTCACTCTCATGCAGTTTATACATACAATACATATCTTCTGCTTTTGAAGAGTCTTAAAAGAACTATTAGCTGATGAATGACCAAGTTAATTCTCTCCCACATAATTGAACATATAACTTGTACATGTATAGATGCATGCTCTTGGTTTAGTTATTTCCGATTTTAAAAAGATTCTAGAAACTAAAAATATGAGAAGACAGAGACACACTGATGAAGAATCCCTTCAATGGCAGTCTTCGCTCACATTACCACACGAGATAGCGTTTCTTTGGTTACTGTTGATATTCTTAAAAGTATAATGAGTGCAATTATGTGATTTTTCATGTTGTCGCAAATCCAGCCTTGCTCCTTACCAGAGTCCCGTGCAAAATAATCTATATCTTGCACATTTAGGGACTAAGG
>JACJUY010014971.1:0-16493 GCA_014220935.1 Platorchestia sp. MABIK | reverse complement strand
CCCTCACTGCAAAATATGGAGCTGCAATAACTGCAAAATATGGAGCTGCCCTCGCTGTCAAACATAGAGCTTCCCTCACTGCAAAATATGGAGCTACCCTCACTGCAAAATATGGAGCTGCCCTCACTGCAAAATATAGAGCTGCCCTCACTGCAAAATATGGAGCTGCCCTCACAGCAAAATATGGAGCTGCCCTCACTGCAAAATATAGAGCTACTTTCAGTTCACAATGTGGAGCAGCTCTCAGCACAACAGCGCTCCGGTCGGGGACGAAGCGCATTTAAAAAAAAAAAATGAATGGTTTATATAAGTGTACAACTCTAAAACGAAAAATCCTTCTGTTGAGTGAAAGTTATTCGTGATCTCAGAACGATCCTTTCATGATCGTTGTAAAGCAGAATGAGCTCCTAATTTCAAGAGATTGAAAGCACCACTTCAATATTGCTTCCCACTTGGTAACCGCTTTCTGTTAGCTTTGAATTTTCTCTTAAGTAAATATGAACCAACGAAGAAGCATCCCCATGAATGCAATTCATGACAAAGATAACATTAGCAATTTACATTGCGGGTAAAAAGATGTGGTTACCAGTGAATCAACGATTCAAAAGTTGATTTATTATAATTTCAGCTGAAAAAAATGAAAAAGAGGGAACCAAATATTAATCAAAAGCACAAAATTCACCTATCAAGCTTTAAGCTGCACTAATAATTTCCAAAACGATTTCGAAAAAGATTATTAATTTCTTGCGCGAAAAGATTTCGAGTGAAATTCGGGCAGAAAATTTCAATTATTTTTTTAATAACTTGGGATAACTTTGTAACAACTTAAAAGCAATAAATAGTGTATCACATATTGCAGACGAATATTTGAGCCCAGCCACATGCGACAGTTAGGTTTGTTAATAGATGCAGCCCCGCACTCATGTTTCCTCGATATGATCAAATGTCTCCATTATAGATGATAAGTAGAGCTAGTTAATTGTTAGCTTGCTTGTTTGCTGCGTCTGCCCGTTCCTACACCCACCTTGTAAACTGGATAATGCACCACATTACGTAGTGACAGTAAATTTTTGTTCGTTTGAATGGCAATTCCCTAGTTGTGTTGAAAATTCATTATTATCACGCCCTAATACACATAAACAGAGAAGTCGAAAGATGAAGGGAAGGGGACGCCTTAGTTTTGTTCATGTAAGAACAGTTTTGTAGGATTTAGAATAGCTCTAACTTGAAAAAATCATTTGTGATATAGTACTAAACAAGTTTTCAATATTTAACTCCCACACGTAAGTTGCTGCTGCAGTCGTCTTTCGTGTTTCTTTTAAAACAAATTATTTGCGGCCGGGTATGTTTGTTTTCGCATTTGAGATCTGTTTCCTTTTTTAGTTTTTGCGCTTCATTTATAGTTAACACTCTGTATTCTTCAACTCATTTGTAACAAAATGTAAGACATCGAACTGCAAGGACTTCTGCTTCATAAATAATTCTCACGAAAACATCGTACAATACTGAGGATACGAAAACTGAGGCACAACTGATCTTCAATTTGTCTCGGGCTTGTGCAAGTAGGCGCGCCGCCACTGACGCCATTCTGGTATCGCGCGCTCGAGTGTTGCTGCTGCTTAATTTTTTTGCGAGATGGGAATTTCAACCTATTTTCGCTATCATGAAAATATGGGATAGGTTTTCGTAGTTAGCCTCATTGCCATGTCTGACCAGCGGTTAAATTAATTAATTGCTAAAATAAGCTTCAAAATGGTACCTTTTTTTTCAACAGAAATCATTTAAAATTTACAGTATATTTCTTTCCTTATCAAAATTTCAAGTGAAATGAATTTAAAATTATTGCAACTATCGGAGGATATTAATTTTCATTGTATATGTCCCTCATATTAGTGAATGCAGCATTTGGACGGTGAGAAATTCGACAAAATATCCAGTTACATATTATTTTGACTAAACAGATTCTACAGACACTACTAACTTATCACTATTCTTTGAAGTTGAATTCAAATTTGTAAATAAAACTCAATGCCACATCAACCGTTCGGCCAAAATAGCAGCGCAGGACTTGGAAATGTTCTAGCAGAAGTTCACAGCGTATGAGACGGCAATAGTATAATTCGCGAATTACAAGTTCGCTAAGAGGACCGTCAATGATAATGTTAATGTTCTCCATTCGTTTTTAAATTTCAATTATTTAGTTCTGAGGTAAAAAAAATCATTGTGTCATAATAGTAAAAATATGGTATTTTGTCGGTATTTCAATTTCATGCCGTTGAAAAGTTTTCGTTCTGGCTTGCGTTACATCAGAAAATAAGTTAGTTCTCCTCATCAGCAAAACAAAGCAAAGTGGGCTTAGAGCTGAAATAATTTCTGAGCAGATTGATTAAAATAATTTTTGTTTAAATAGCTTTACAATTTTAATTAATCCGAAATCATCAGTTCATCATGTAAAACAGATTTTGTGTTTAAGGTCATTTTCCAGCACCGTAGTGAAAAGCCTATTTTACTCTTCTCTTAAATAACCGCCTGCCTCTGAAATATTATTCCTCATCAATTAAAAGTTTCCCTTACAGTAACTGTTGAATATAAGTTCGATAGTTTTAAAAAGTTCCATCAAAACCCCTTTCAGAACTTCCGGTCGAACAAATCCGAACAAAAGACTATTCGATTTCAAGTGCAGTTTTCATACTCTGAAAACTGTGTGAATGGACGTGGCGTCTTGTGAATTTTCCTCCGGATTAGAGTTAAGAACATGAAAAGTCCGTCGTAGGGTCACCCTTTAGAACATAGCTTTCAAATGAGAAAGTTGCTGCGAATAGGAGGATTAAATCCTTTTAGGTACAAGCCGAGGTGCTCACATTGTTCTCAATCCTATTTAGGTGAGAAATCAGTTGTTGTCACCTTAAGTGCGTGGCGCAAACACGAACACCAATTTGGTCGAACATTCGCATTACTGAGGCGAAACATACTCGTGTTACTTTCACTTCGGAAGGGTGAAAAATCCATGTCCGAAAATAGTAAAATCTACTTAGATAAAAACTTTAAATTCCAAATAAATTATTTTATCAGACATTATTCTTAAGTCGAATCAATTAGGAGAAACAAATTTTTCTCTCCATAAACGATTTGACAGAATTTTACCTGAATTAAAATTTTCAACTTTGCGTGCGGTAAACTTATCACCACTGTAATTAAAAAACCATGCATTTTAAACGCATTTACTAGTCTCTCCTAGACATTTCTTTTTATTTGACCCACGTAAAGAATCAGCCATATCTAAGTTAAGCCAAGCATTATTTGACCGAGGTTTACATTTCACTGAGCAATAGTATAAAATAATGTCTCAAATGATCAGTTTCGTGTACTTTTTATTTTATCATCTGAGTATCGTATACTTTCGTCAGAAGTTCTGTTGTTGAAGCGTTGATAAAAATATAAACCAGCAGAAAGTTTCCTCTAACATGCTAATTTACAAAAAATAAATGGCTCATTGAGAAGCGCTCAAAAGCTATCTGCGTGGTAAAAAAATTAATATTTCTATTGGCCGAAAATTTTTCAGCCTAAATTTAAAGAAGAAAAGTTCTAAACACTACGTCAAATGTTTTTTAAAATTAGAGCTGTTCATTCCAAGTGGAAATAATGAGTTTTATGCGTCATTATCCAATAACACGAAGAGCAATGTATCTCAAACAAGGTCATGAAATAGGAGAAAAGTCGTATGTCCAACGGAGACGCTGCACAAACAAAATTCTTAAGCCATCCTGGCAGTCAGTACGCAACTCTCAGTTATAATTTCGGTGTGTATCAAATAATCATCGATGGCAGTGAAACTTCTTAAAACAATCGAAATGTCAAGGCGGCTGAACAAGTGATACGCGTAGAGGTCGACTCCCACGGCGTCCCCCGAGGACCTATATTAGGACCTATTGTTAAGTCCTTTCTTCGGAGATGATGGATCCTCTTAAGACCACAAAGAGTAGGCACCAACAGTGGCCGACCTCAGTTCCTAACACAAAGACTAACGGATGTCCCTGGTTCAGAAGACAAGTGTTGTGCACGCATTTTTGTACCTGAGGCTTTAAGTGTAGCACAGCCTTGGGAACGGAACTGGTCGCCCTAATTTGAACAGGTCACATGAGTGTTTAGTCTTTTGATTGCTTTCCGCCTACCGCTCCCTAACATTTTGTAGAACGGGCTGGCTTCTTTCAAGTTGGATGATCTCGTTTTCTTTCTATGCCATGCCGTTGGGATGTAGTATCTAACTCTTTTTGTGAGCTGTCTATCAGTTTGACCTTTTTTTCCCACTTGTTCAGTTACTGCACGAAGGAAGAGGAATTTAACATGGACACTTTAGTAACGGAAGGTATCGGATGCGTCATTTATCAAGTTTTGAAGTTAGAGCGAGGCCTCAAATATGAGGAAAAATATTATTTTTGCACTCAGCTGTTATGCAAAACTTAAGAAGTAATGTTATTATTGACTAAGCAATAATATGCAAAAATATATTCAAATTGTACGTTCATGTATTTAACATACATTTGCGTTTTTTCAAAACTGTTAAAAACGAGCACAACTTTACGAGAGACATGCAACAGAGAAGAGAATATTAATGACAACAATTCCCGTTTCAACTGCTCTGACTGCTCACTGAAATACGCAATGCAAATGAACATTTTGACTTTCGGGCATGCTTTCGGCATATTTCTAAATTTTTACATTTAAACTCCCGACATCCTTCCATCTGATTTACTTTGGAATACGAAAGCGATAGCAAGCTTACATTTTCGGACGCTCTGGACACTAAAAGAAATAGGTAAAAAGAAACAATTGTTTAGAATAAGACATGTTTTTCAGGTTTATGATGAAGTTTTTTCAGTTTTTGTCCATTTCAGTTTAAAATTAATGGTATTAGAACGATTTTGTTTCGAGCAAACGCCATTTGCTTCTCTTTCAAATCAACGCATTACGAATTTGATTTTTTACACGATTTCTTCACATCTAGTGGCTTTCCTCTCACGATAATCAGTGGCAAGATTGGTTACTTTTGTAACGAGAAATGTGATTTGGCCTCATCTACCCTAACAGCTAATAAACTGAAGATCGTCTCGTTTCTTGTATCATTTACAAACATAGTTGTGCATACTGTTCATCGACGTATGTTGGCTCAACATCCCGTATGTTACGGGTCAGACAGAAGGAACGAGTCGGAGTTAGTTTTAAAACTGGGACGTAGCTTTGTCACACGCCACACTCAGCCATAATTTCTCATGCGGAGAACCAGTGAGATGTTAGAATTTCTTATCCTGATTTTTCAATTTTAGGGTCAGTGCGCAATGTAGCGCGCATGCCTTGCTTTTGATTGGACAATTCTATCTCTAGGGAACGCTCTGTTGTTCACTCTTCAATTACATTTCAATGTAATTTTCGTTCATTTTCTCTTTACCAGTGTTCAAGATTAAGGCTATCGTAGTTTTCTCGAAATTAGTGTTGTAGTATAAGCCTCACTCATCATGTGAAATAAAGAGTTCAATTTTCAATTCGATATATATCAGTTTTTTGTTAATATTTGCAGATCTTACAGCTGATGATGGGTCGAGATCCGAAACGTCCATTTCAGTGTTGACCACATACAGTTTTTAAAGAACACTTTGGTTTTTGCCCTTAACTTTTTATGAAAAAATTTTACCAAGCAAAATCTTCATTCTTTTTTAAACTATATTAATACTTATCAGTCGTAAATAGAATGTATATAATTGAAGTGAAACGACTTAAATTGATTCTGACCGTAACAAGTGACAGTCGCACTGTATTTATCATACAACCATTTGAGAGTTTAGAAAGAGTGCGAAATTTGTTACATGTAAATACTAGAAGATTTCAGTGCAGAGGTTTTGTAGATAATTACACTTTGATACTCATGATCGTTCAACTGCAAACAGTGGGACCAAGTGGAACCAACAAAATGGCAAATATATCTTTTGTAAGCCTCAGTAAAAACTGAGCGGCCATTTTTAGACAATATCTTTGGCATCCTAATACTCAAAACCAGAAAAAACTGTTTGATGTACGGATTTATGTCTACTTTATTTAGCTGTTGAGCGAAAATGAAAAGAAATTTCCATGTTTCGAAAATACAAGGCAACCAAAAAAAGTTCTGTCCGTTTTTTGATTTACCATTGAATGAAATCGAAATAAATACGCGATGCGTGTAGCAATTGTTTTCAGATTCGGACAGCCGAGAGTAGGAACATCGGACATTTTAAAAACACGCGCATCGTGTTTCGCCAACAGTTATAAGCCGGACATCAGTGGAAAAGGTATAAAGTGTCTACAGATCTCGTTTGGGCTGTTTGCGTTACTCCTTCAAAGTGAGCTTATCTGCTGCTGCATCAAGTCGCCGCTTATATGTCGTACTGTAAGGCGTTGGTTTCAAAAATTCAAGGCGAGAGATTTTTCCCTCCGTGATGAGCCTGGTAGTGGACGACCACAGGTCTCAATAACGGAGTCCTGAAGGGGGTCAACCCAGCGATTTTTTATTTTTGATCCGATTCGTTGGAAATTTGGCCAGTATGTGTATTTGTTGAAAAACCATTTATTTTACTCATGTTACTTTTCGATTTAGGGCTTATTTTTTTTTAAATACGAAATATTAGTTTTTTGGTACATTTTTATGAATATTTCAAAAGAATAGAAGTCATTTAATTTTTATGCTAGAACAAAACCAAAGACAGTTTTAGAATCCTTGAAGCATTGCAAACAAAGTTACGGTCTCAAATTTTCTATTGAAACTTTTCGTTTTTTCTACATGCGATATTTGATCACTAACTAAATGTGCACAAATTTTGGGTTTCGAGCTCAACTAAAAAAAAATAACATTTACAATTGGAAAACAAGGGACCGTAACTTTGTTAGAAATGTTCCAAAGATTCTAAAACTGTCTTTATTTTTTCCTAGCATAAAACCTCACTGACTTCTATTCTTTTGAATGTTGAAAATAAGGGTTGTTGGTAGTAGGGCATAAATAATTTTTTTTTTCTGAACTGTAATATAATGGACAATTTATGTAATTGAATGCTGTTTTCATTTTTATTTCGATAATCTCCATGCATAACTTCATATTCACACTGTGAATTGTAATTTACAAGAAAAAAAATTATTTTTTACAAAAATGATGAACTTTTATATTTGTAGTCTGATTCTTATGAAATTTTACTGTAATATGTAATTTTTAAAAAGAAACACAATTTCTTCTATTCATTTTTTCGATTGAGGCCTTAGTTTTTTGAAAAGTAGAACATATTGGTTTTTTAGTTCTTTTTATTGATATTTCAAAAGAATAGAACTCATTGAGTTTTTTTGCTAGAACAAAACCAAAGACAGTTTTAGAATCCTTAAAGCATTGTAAACAAAGTTACTCTTTCACATTTTGCATTTCCCGTTTTGTTTTCTTTTCCTCACACCCCCTGGGGGGGTGTAAGGGGACCAAAAGCGCCATAAAATTTTAGGACCGAATAGTCCACCACCTAAGGGTCATTTTCAACAACAACAAAAAAATTGCTCATCGGACCGACAGGGGCCTGGCAGGGGCCTGGGTTGACCCCCTGAATGCAGCCATTGAACGTGTGGTGAACTTGCAAGGCAGTTTAAAATTTCCTAACGAAACAGTTAGACTTCACTTGCACCGCCTATGTAAGACGTTTAAACTGAGGAAGTGACTTCCGCACACGCTGTTGGAGGTCCACGAGAGACGAGTGGCAGCCGATGCTTTCTCGCCACCGTACCGCATCCTTATTCAATCGAGTGCTTACCAGTGATGAAAAGTGGATTCTGTACAAAACTTCCAAGCGTTCCAGACAATGGTTGTCACATCGAGATGCTGTCCCTCTCACCACAAGACCGCATATGCACCCACGTAAGATTATGCTTTGTGTCTAGTGGACAGATCGTCAAGTGGTTCATTATGAATTGCGGCGGTCGATCTTTTCCGGATAAGCTCCGCCACTGATGCAACACATAAGTTCACCTACTTCTAACCTTCGAAATAATGAACCTATCGACTTCAAATTGTAACTGAAGCGAAAGATTAAACAATTAAACAGTAATTCGAAGTCGATAGGTGCATTATTTCGAAAGTTACAAGTGGGTGAACTTACGTGTTGCATTAGTGGCGGGGCTTACCTGGAAAAGATCCCAAACGGTCACTAGAGACCTGTGATCGCAGCAATTGGAACGTGTGCAACAGGCATTATGCCGGAAGGAGCCAGCACTGATGATGGCAAAGGTGTGCTTTTCCTCCGTACAACGCTAGGCCGCATGTCGCACGCGTGGTTAGGGATACCATACAGCAACTTGGGTAGGAGACTTTGTACCATCTACCTTATTCACTTGACCTTGCGCCATCCGATTACTACCTCTTCCACTCCCTGGATAATAATCTTCGTGGGTAATCCTTCACCAATGAAGCAGACTTACTCCAAGCCCTCAAGGACTTCTTTGCGTCTAAAACCCCCCATTTTACCGTAAGGGAATTGAACAGCTGGAGACACGTTGACAGAAGTTGCTGGATGCCGATGGCGATTACTTCGAAGGCTAAATATAAGTTACACATACTGTGAAGCGTCTTCTTTTTTTCCTTTAAAAATGTACAGAACTTTTTTGGTGACCTCGTAGAAGCTCTTGCTGCACCGAGATTGATTTTTGACCCTCGAAAAATGTTTTTTGGGGAGCCTAGAATGTCTGCCACGAACTTTCCCGCACTCTGTTATTCTAGCCGTTACACTTTGCTTCACTAGTGAGAACCAAGAAATTCCTCATCCAAAAACATGACATCATCTGTGAGCGTATTTATCTTGAATATGTTCAAAACAAACTTTGCCTTAGCCCAGTCATTTCTCACTTAGGGGTCTAATTAAGTTGTTGATATAATTCTATATTTTGAATTCCGAGAATGTGTATTTCTCGATAATTTTTTCAAATTTGTATCCCTCTGATTCGATCTTCTACCTAACTTCCGCCTCGTCTGGCTCTTCTTTTGACGGCTTTAAAATCATGGGAAGCAGGAAGTTCGAGGGCGACCACTTTAAGGACGAGTTTGTAAGAAGATCAGTTATCCCTTATCTTTACCTCCTAGAGCAGGTCGAATCTCAAGCTTCTATCAGATTTTTTTTATCAGGAAATTATTTTCGTAACTACTTTACAAAGTTAAATTACGAAACTGAAGAATTTGTCCCTCTCCTGTTCCCCAACAGTTACGTAGTGAAAAGTATGCGTTGAATTACTATTCGTAGGTTACCTAACTACTGCAATGAAAAACTAGTTCCTGTTGTTAAGTTATCAATTTTTTACTACTGTTGACGCTCAAGTGTTTACAGAAATTTGTTCAAGATTGATTCATTTTTCAAAATGAACTCATTTCAACGAAAATGACTTTGCATTCTAGTGTCACTGTTCATATTTACTCATAAACGGTAATTGAACTGAGAACAAAACACCAGGAAACTTCATACAGAATGCCGCAACTTATTAATTGAATTATCTGCTGGTGTGGGGGTGTTAGGTGCGCGTGATCTGTTCCATTGCAAAAGTGTATTTTCTAAGTAATAGATTAGTGACTTATTTAATATAGACTGATATATTACCATCCATGATGTAGATTCGGTAGGTATGATGAATTTTTAGATTTTTCTTTCAGTTTCTTTCCACCACTGATGATGACATTTATAGATCCAGGAAAGTTTGCTAATAAATATGACAATCTTTACGTTTATTTTTCTTTTTTACTTCAAAATTAGATTTCCTAGAAATCGTCCAGTAAGTGATGATGTGTCGTGACTCCATATTCCATTACTCTAAATTCATTTTTAAATATTTTAACATAGGTCAATTCTTTTAACCACATTTGTAAACCAAAACGATTTTTCATGTCGTCAAATGATTCAAATAATCTGCATAATTTTTATTGTGTCAGCGCCTTTGTGCGTTTTTGTGCTACCGAACAATTTATACCGAGGAAAGTGGGTCAAAAACGCACAAGGCGCTGACAATGCGTATTAATTTAGTATGGCAAAGTTCTGCAGAACGTCACTATAATACTGCCAGGATACGAACAATAATCGTAGACTACTTCTGAACATATACTAGAATAATGCTAATTTAGTTTCTTACCCCGCCAAGGTTCATCAAGCTAAAAAACTTGTTGTGATGTATCTTTGAAATTTGCAACTAATTTTTAATTCATACATACTGTAAATCAATTAATGAAATTTTCTGTTGTTTTTAAGTTATGAACTTAGAATCTGATTTTTTCACTAGCACACAATTCTATTCTATTCTATATTTTTATACCACGATTCTATTCAATATTTCTGTTGTTTAAATTTATTCATAAACTCACAGAGATCGAAGTGCAAGGATACTGCAGATTACCACTATTTTTAATTCAATTTCATGCTTGTGTGTGTGTATTGTGTACGCATGAAAAAAAAAACATTTATCAAATAAAGTACATATATGAAATGTCGATACATTGGTTTTTAAAACACCTTAACCTAAACATCCTTAACTGATAATAACACATTGGTATCGTGATACCCGTGTAAAATGTTGAATCAAAAAATGATTGACAGAGAAGCACATCAAAAATGAGTTCCTTTCCTTTGTCTAATCTGATTTTGACAGTACATTTGAATATAAGTTACTAAGAGAACACTATCCTTGTAACGCTTAGTTGAAAAATCTATTCGTTTGTGCGCACTTGAATTGAAATAAGAGCGAAAATCGCGTTTAAATACCTTAACACAGAGACCCTTAATTGCCATTCATACATGGTTATCGTAATACCCATGATAATTGTCGAAAACATGATTCGGAGAAAAGCACGAAAAAATGAGTTCCTCTTTGTCGCGTTAGTCGGATTCCGGTAATGCATTTAAAATACAGGTAACTAAGAAAAGCAAAATTCATGTGACGCATTGCTGAAAACCCTCTCGTTAGTAGTGCGTACTCGTATTGAATTATGAGCATAAGAACATAGGAACTAGTGATACGAGTGTGAGGGATTGATGTTAGAAGTAAAATGGGCAAATTTGATTTATTTTGCGTCTAGAACTATGAGGTAGGCAGTCGGGATTTGAGACAATTATTCACACAGACGCATCATCTACTGTGCCAAGTGGAGAGCTTCGGAAAGAAATCTAGTCTTATGTTACAATGAATTTTTTTGGGCACTAGATTTGTACATTACTGTATACAGCCTGATGTATTACCATCCATGACCTAGTTCTAACGTGTCTGCTAAATATTTAAGTTTGCCTTTCTGTTTCTTTCAGCACTAATGATCAGATTTATTGATCTCAATAAATCAATAAATCTGATCAGATTTCTTGATCAGATTTATTGATCAGATTTATTGATCTCAAAAAGCATACTATTATATATGATTATTTCTACCTAGGTTCACCTTTTTTCGACAGTGATGATGCATTGCTTAGAAGCTCACAAAACTACCGATCGTTTCTACTTTGTTACGTTCGAAATAAATTCAAATTGTTTACTCATGCATTTAACAAGCGAGAATTTTCATTGTTGGAATCTTATTTTAGCAAAAAACTCTGATAGAAACTCTTCCTGCGCGCAGGTGAGCCTGCTATATACTGTACCGGCAGAAGTTGTCCACGGTATTTGGTCTTAAGAGAGTTGAAAAGCTCGATAAAATCAGTGATTTATATTCCCTCACAAATAGAATTAAAGAAAAGTTGGATATTTGGGCAGCACCTGCGATTAACCGGAAAGCCCTCAGTAGAAACATTCTCACTCACCAATGTTTTCCGTATTTACTGTTGGTGCGACTGACTAGGACTAAGCAATGTTGTTAAATTCGTATGGGTGCGTCGGATAAACTCTGAAAAAGTGGCCTCTCTAATCAATGAAGATGAAGCGGTGATGTTCGCACTCATTTCGACGGAAAAGTTGTCTTTCCCGCTAGTGACCCTCCTCTAACCTCATAAAGTGAAACAGCATTTCTTGGCGTGCATATCCAAAGTGAGTTATCGCCCACCTTCTAGGCCACGACTCTTTCATAAACCACATTAGTTGAGCTAAGTATTGCTGTGTTTGCGTATCTCCCACACTAGAAGTAAACAGAATCCTAGAATCACAGCATTTAGCAATCCTACAGGGTTGCCAAATGCTCAAATCCACCAACTTCAAGATTTGTACCAGAGAATATAACACGTAGTTTAAACAAGTTAACAGGTGAAATTTTTCTACCGACTGTGCTGCTCCAACATAAAATGTTTCAAAATCCGGCTACATACCCAAGTATACCGAGTCGGGCTTTTTCGCCGGAGCATGCATGTTTTTCACCGCCCACGCGATTAAAAAACGTGGGCGGCTAAAAACACGCATGCAGGCGGCGAAAAAGTTACACTGGGTACTAGCAGTTTGAAGAAAAACGCAATGCACTTGTATACAACACTGAAATATCTATTTTGCAGACCTTCACCTTCGCAACTTAGTATAAAATCTAGGGCAGTAATCACTCATTCAAATAAAACGTGTTCATACGTGCTTGACAATCAATTATAGAGTAATGTCTTTAAAACTCGCTCGAATTCAAAAGGATTTCTTGATAATGCTCAAGAAAATTAATACAATTCTCGTGTGTGAGTGAGAGTGCACCGCATTTTCTGCCAGACAGCATATGACTAAAACATCCAAGTGAGGGATCTCATATTCAGAATTGCAGCATTTACTTACAACAATTTTTCTCGTGAACACCTTTACTTAGGTGGTCCATAATATATACGTTCAGTTTTAAGATTGATCAACTCGATGCCTTAACAACTTACCTCCCTAGGAGAAAAACGCACTTCATTTTAGAATGTTAACTTGGGCTCAGTGACCTAGCGATAACGTGTTAGAGTATCGAGCGGAAAGTCCCGGGTTCAATTCCAGTGGCTGTAACACGTGCACGTCTGGTTGTACCCTCTGCGTGACGGTGTCCTTCTCATGAGGGAAGTCAGTTCTAACTTTGCTACTGAACCCAAAAATAGAAGCGGGTATCAGCACAGCCCGGAGTAACCGTCACTGCGTCCTTGTGGTTATTAAAAGCATCTAGTAAATTCCATGTTGAGCGTGTTACGTATTGCCCACAGATTTTTTCATCTTATATCCATTCATGTCATATGCTTTATATCCTTTATTTCTTGAACATGAGTGCGAGCCTGAAGCAGCCTCGTTATTTTCCTTCAGTTGGAAATATTTTCCGAAAGTTAGGTTTGACTTTCTGTGTTGCAAATGTATTAAATTTTATGGCGTCATTCCCATGTTTTCCTTATACAGCAACTTCAACAAAAACACGAGATCGTGACAGTAACAGATGGAATTTTTTTCCGTTTACCATTTTATTTTATTTTTTCCAGTAAATACTGTATCACTGCTGGAACGTTTTGGGCCTCAATCCGTCTTCAGATAGACTTCAGAAAAGTTATTACCATGATTTGAATAGTAGGAAACAGTATATATTTTGCTAGAGTCACGATAACAATCGAACTCAATAAAATGCTAGTAAGTACATCTACTGATTAACTACAACAGAAAAGTCAATACTATGCACATAAAAAACAGTTCTATAAATAAATCAAATAAGATTACTAGATTACACATCAAATGAAAAAAATTAAATTAAAAATGAACGAGTACTAAATTTTACAAACGTGGAGCCCTTTTTACAAACGTGAGGTGACCAGAAATTTGCACTAAAATTCTGCTATTGTAAGCAGATTTAGTAAAATCAAAGGAACTATTAAAAACAGAAATTAGAAAAAAACATTCAGTAATAAAACAAAGGTTATGGCACTTACCGCCAAATCTGCGTTTTAATTATGGTAGAGATTTAGAAAAAAGCAGGTCAGTAATACACGCTTGGCCAACTAAATTTAGAGCATGAGCGCTTTGCACGTCATTCGGATCAAGTTTAATCATGTATAACCGCATCGCCTGTGATGATAAAATCAGAATCAAAACTTTTGTGTTGCATTGAAATTTACAGAGGGATCATATTGCAGAATTTGAAGGGATCGAGCTGCAGTTTTAGTATAACTAACCCCTCGAGCTCTGCTCGCATGGCACGCGCCACACGCGGCGCTTGGATGTTGGAACCGACTTGGTGCATGCTTATCGTGTGCACCGAAATTCATGGACCTACAGCGAAGACACGAGGCAATTTGGTTTTTGGTCTGGAAAAATAATCCGATTGTATAGTTTTTATGAAGAAACTATAGAAGAGTTTTTTGAAAATGAAATAACGAAGTCAGGGAAATAAGTACGCGCTTCAATTTTTCTGACAACTCTCTGAAATATGGATATGAGAAAAAGAATTTTTGCTTCACAACAGAGACAATGAAAAACTTCATTTCATATTTTACAATAAAGAAGTCTCTAATTTTAAAATTGACCAGGCCAAGGGGACAAACATTTTAAATAAAAAATGAGCGAAGAAATCAAAATTAAGTATGTAAAAGCGGATTTGTTGAAAAAATTTTAAAGCCACGAGATAAAAGGTTTCGAGACCTTTGATTTTGATCTGGAAAAAGCAAAATCTGGAAAAGTTCAGTCCTAAACCTGAGAAAGAAGTTTTCATTTTTTTATTGAGAAAGAAGTTTTACATTTTTTTTGTTGAAAAATAATTCGTTTGCTGGTTAACTTCAGACCACATTTGTCAGTTTACTGTTGTTCTGTTTCAAATGTCTACTACTTTCTTCTTCAACATACGTCTTATTTCATAGAATTATTCCCAAATTCAATCTTTTTCTACGCAGGGGATCTCGAGTGGAAACACATCTTGAGCATAGATTCCTCGTTCTTTAACTATTTGCAAAATAGTGCCTTCCTACTTCCTCTTTTTGGAACACCTTTGTTGAAGTAAGGGATGTTTGAACTAACTTATCTAATTCAATCTGTTGACAGAAGTTTCTAGTTTGTTCTCAATTCTACTAACATGAGTAGCTAAACAATAAATTTCACCTTGATTTTGACACTGCATAGAAAAATTGATTGTTTCATGTTCAGAATATAAATGCTCCCGAACAATGTGTTGTTTAATGGATATCGAAGTAAAAGGGAGCTATCATCAGCGTATCTTTGATACAATATTAGTTTCAATTGATGTAGACATTCACTCAATGTGGCACATGAACACGTTTGCGAAAGTGGGACCAAGCGGAATGCTCACACCTCCCAGCTGTTGATGAAGGTTATCCTGGTAAGTGAAAAAAATGGATTCATCATACTAAGCTGTAGCACACAGCATAAAATATTGAACGGGATGCATCCCGACTTCTCTTTTCAAGATATTCAGCAGATGTACTTTCTACCATTTTGTTTATTTCAATTTTGAAAGTGACTAACAAAATGCTTGCAATTTTTTACTATTCAAATCATAATTGTTTTTTTTTTTAAATGTCTACCTGATGAATGGTTGAAGAACCATATTTGAAAACTGCTAAAAACTTTATAATTTACAATCACTGCCCTACGTTTTCAGTTTGGTGTCATTAACAGAATATACGACATTTGAGCATTGAAATAAAGGTTTTTCCAAGACCCACTGCGCTGTTTCACGTTTCAGTTTAGAGGCCAATTGCTTTTAATTTATTTTTTTTCCTACCTGACGCCATCCACTAACGAGCTGCCAGTATTTTACTTCCATAAAAGTCCCCTTGTCCTCGCCCTCTGCTCTGACATTAACTCACCCATGGAGAGCGTTTCTTTTATATTTCTACTCAGCTATTTTCCGTTTGCCTGCACCACGTCAAGTCGATGAGGATCTCATTTGAGTTAACAGTATTTAACTGAAAAGTTTCAGCGACGATACGTTTTTGTGTTGTCCGTATGTCTTCCGATCAATTTCATTATTCTTAAAAATGTTTTCTATTTAGGATATGTTTTGATGGAGCAGCTATTCACGCATTATTCCTACATTTGTAACTTTTTATTTGCTGTTGAAAGTAATATTCCTTGCTCCATAGGTCAATGCTGAATTTCGCAAACATTTTTTTAACTCTGACGAACATTCCTAGTCATAATTTGCTGCTTAAGCTTCATTTACACGGTTCATTTTTTTTTCTACAATTACACGGTGTTACAAGAGTGGTCGACTGCACTAATTACAATTACACGGTGTTGCAAAAGTGGTAGACAAATTCCAATTACGTCATGTTACAAGAGCAGTGGACAACACAATTACAATCACACGATGGCACAAGAGCGGTAGACAACACTATCACACGATGGTACATGAGCGGTAGACAACACAATCACACGATGGTACAAGACCGGTAGACAACACAATCACACGATGGTACAAGAGCGGTAGACAACCCAATCACACGATGGTACACGAGCAGTAGACAACAAAATCACACGATGGCACAAGAGCGGTAGACAACACAATGACACGATGGTACAAGAGCGGTAGACAACACAATCAC
>JACJUY010014970.1:4596-16494 GCA_014220935.1 Platorchestia sp. MABIK | reverse complement strand
AACGCAACGAAGGGAACGCATTTTTTCATTCTTTTCTCTTACTCATTTGCTTCGACAATTGATATGGGTATTACGAAACCCATGTATGAATATCAACTAAGGATCTCAGTGATAAGATATTTAAAAATCTGCTTTCTTTCTTTCTTTCTTTCTTTCTTTCTCGTTGTACAGGGTGTACCAGGAAAATGTATTCATTCTTTGACGATTTCTCATGTATTTTTATTTCTTGTTTTTCTTCAGGTGTAACTGAATTTTCTTTTGTAATATTTAATTTTACAGATTTTATTGTTCTTTAGTTTGGTTTTTAACTCATTAGACTGGTAACTATGTCAGCAAACACCTACATCAAAATAAAATACATCAGTCAACGAGTAAATACATTTTTTGAGGACACCCCGTATGTATATATGAGGGTAGACACACATGGCTCTTCAAACGACAAAGTAGTTCACTTGCTCTTGTAGAATTTCGATCTTAGGCAGTTGGAGCTTTAGACAATAAAGTGTGATTACTTCATGTCCAAGTTGAGCTGTAACCGAAGTTAAAGTGAGAGAACGGATTTTGCAACTGTTGACGGAAAACAAGAAATTACACGATGAGATAAATGTTGAAAGTGTCATTCATGGAAATCCCAATTGCCTTGAAGCTCCCGCACAGGCCAACTGATCATAGCATTCAGTATTAGCTTCCTAAACAAGAAATAAGAAATGCATTCAAATTGAAGAGCGTTTTAAATTTGAGTTCCTACGCATATGTGAAATTCAAATCCCGCATTCTCATTCTACACTACATTTTGCGATGCAGCATAAAATGAGAATACGCGATTCGAATTTCTTCACTTACGCGCACACATTTAAATTTTGATATCCATTTGGGTATCCCCAATACAAACTATCAAATACAGTCCCATGAAATGTCCCTTTCAATTTCATGTGACGCGAATTCGGCGCGTAGCAAATATGGAAAACTTAGGTCGAGTTAAGAAGTCAAAGCGGAACATAAATTTAGTCGATGAGCAACGGCCGCTGCCTCCTCATTTGTGAGAGAGTTATGGCCTTGTTGGGCTCTCTTAGATGTCGCTCATGTCCACTCGTGCAGTTCCTCGGTCGTGTGTGCTACATGGGGCAATGCAAGCAGGCCATCCCGTGCACGTCATTGTGGAATGACTTCATTCCAGATCAGCAAATGAAAAGTTTAAACAATTTAAACAATTTAAACAATTTAAACAACTTAATCAATTTAAACAATTCAAATAATTTATCTATCACAAGAGATACAGATGTAGATTGTTTCGTGAGTCTTGTACAAGGGTCAAATTTGAGTATAGCTACCTGTGGGCCCGAATAAGTTAGCATTAATTGTTTTACGAGCTCAGGCAAGTTGGCTTGGATAGATAAGTAACCTTGCACTTTAATTTAGTCTAAAAATGGCTTTGAAGACTCATATCGTTACTACATACTTCGGGGGAAACGGCGCTGAACTTCCTCGGCGAAGAAGCTAAAGGAAGATCACTGACTGAACATACTAGCCTACGGAGCTTAACACCACAATTTCAATAGTGTAAAAAAATATTCTTAACAGAGTGAAAAACAGTCTAGCTCATAGTAGAAATTCAGAAATTCAACAAAGTGCGTTGAAATTTGAGGAAAATTCTCATTTTATCCACCTGTTTCTAATTCTTCAGATATATATTGGTATTAAAAACACAGGTGCCATTATTGTGTGAGGTCTACCGCCATATATCACCTATCCAGCTGTACAAATAAAGCGTTTATCGCTAAATTAAATGTATAAAAATAACTATTATCCATTAGTAACCTATCCTAACCTAACCTCACTCTATAGTACTAGCTAGAGGTAGATCGGTATATGGTGCGAATAATCTCCTCATATATATCATTCATTATTTCATATGTATAGGAAACTTGCAAATCTTCCATACGTAAATATGCTTATTTTTTCATTCTTCGTGTCTTATTCTTCCTTCGCTAATAAATCCTCCAAATTTTAGCACCATTTTTAATGTTGATGACTACTTCGATTATGCCTTTCTCGTCCATTGGCTCAAGATTAGACCCCATTTCGATAAAACTCCTAACGTATTATGGTATAATGATTTATCAAACAATCTTATAATACTTGAACTTCACAAGTTGTTCGTCATACATTCTATGCCTAAATTTAATCTAATGTTATTCATGTGTATTAAATCTGCGTTAAATCTATCACTTGTTTTCCTCGCTCAACAACATGGATCGAACTCAGTCTCTGTCTCCCATATTTGCCCTCAGTTTCTATCCCTCTTTCCAGCACAAATCTTCACTTCACCTGCACATTCATCATGTACATTCTGTTAGTTTACCCTCATTTCCCTTGCAATATTACCGTCGTATTTAGTTTGCTGTTATCCCTCTCCCAATATTACTGTCATATTTACTTTGACGTCATCCCTCTCCCAATGTTACTGTCATATTTACTTTAACGTCATCCCTTTCCCAATGTTACTGTCATATTTACTTTAACGTCATCCCTCTCCCAATGTTACTGTCATATTTACTTTAACGTCATCCCTTTCCCAATGTTACTGTCATATTTAGTTTAACGTCATCCCTTTCCCAATGTTACTGTCATATTTACTTTAACGTCATCCCTCTCCCAATTTTACTGTCATATTTACTTTAACGTCATCCCTTTCCCAATGTTACTGTCATATTTACTTTAACGTCATCCCTTTCCCAATGTTACTGTCATATTTACTTTAACGTCATCCCTTTCCCAATGTTACTGTTGTATTCAGTTCATCATCATCTCTGTCCCAAAATTACCGTCCCAGATCTTACCGCATTCTCCCACCTCCTCGCTTCTGCTAGTCATTTTCAGTTTAGCGTCATCTATGTTCAAACATCACTGTCACATTTCCAGTCGTATTAAATTTAACAACATCTTTCGTCCAACATAACTGTCCCTCCTCTAGTCCTATTCCCTTAAGCATCATCTCTGTCCCAAAATTACCGTTCGAAGTCTAGTCGCATTCTCCAACCTCCTCGCTTCTACTCCCGACGTTCGTTCCCTCAGAGAGCGTGAGGCTGACCTCCTCTATCCCTTCCCTCGTTACCGCCCTCACTTCCCTCACCTCGCTTCCCTCGCAGCGACGGCCCGCAAAAAATTCCTCGCTAACATCTCTGCCGAAGTTGCTGCGCCGCCGCTTTTTGCTCGGACTCCAAACTGGCCTCAGCAGCGCGTCTGAGGCCCACTGCCCACTCTGGTGGGCTGGGATGTTGGCCCATTTACTTGGGTTACTGGCCCACTCACTGGTGGGTTGGGCTGTTGGCCCACTTACTTGGGTTACTGGCCCACTTACTGGTGGGCTGGGAAGCTGGCCCACTTACTTGGGTTACTGGCTTCTCGCTGGTGGGTTGGGATACTGGCCCACTTATTTGGGTTACTGGCCCACTCACTGGTGCGCTGGGATGCTGGCCCACTTACTTGGGTTACTGGCCCACACACCGGTGGGCTAAGTGACACAAAGTGGTAAACCATACAAGCATAATGAAGGAATACAACAAGCACATATCACAGAGACGGAGACAAAGTTAGATCACAAGACTCTATTTAACATAAATCATTAAGTAAACCTTGAAAAAAGGCCAATGGACGTTGACGATTCACGAATAACACATTAAAGGAGTTTGAAATAAATCGCAGAAATTCAATTCTTCTCTTAAATCTGAACTCAGTTCTTCAATACGGAATAAGTTATTGATTTAAATGATAATTTTGGAAATTCGGAGTGGTCACTCAAACAACAAAAACCAAGACATCGAAAAGTTCAGACTTTGTCTTGAGAGACACTCTGCGGCATTTGTTGCTGCTCACCGCACAGAGCTGCTGCTGCT
The DNA here is from genome assembly GCA_014220935.1 of Platorchestia sp. MABIK. Taxonomy (NCBI): domain Eukaryota; kingdom Metazoa; phylum Arthropoda; class Malacostraca; order Amphipoda; family Talitridae; genus Platorchestia; species Platorchestia sp. MABIK. The sequence continues at coordinate 12,598 of JACJUY010014970.1, read as the reverse complement.
CACCACGCAGAGCTGCTGCTGCTCACCATGCAGAGCTGCTGCTGCTCACCATGCAGAGCTGCTGCTGCTCACCATGCAGAGCTGCTGCTGCTCACCACGCAGAGCTGCTGCTGCTCACCACGCAGAGCTGCTGCTGCTCACCATACAGAGCTACTGCTGCTCACCATGCAGAGCTGCTGCTGCTCACCACGCAGAGCTGCTGCTGCTCACCATACAGAGCTACTGCTGCTCACCATGCAGAGCGGCTGCTGCTCACCATGCAGAGCTGTAGCTGCTCACCATGCAGAGCAGCAGCTACTCTGCCCAACAAATGCAGCTCTGCGACTACACACTCTGCATCAATAGCGTCAGTAACGCAAGATCGGCTCGTCACCGCCGCACCATCAGAGTTCTGCAGAAAAAATTACCACGAGACGCTCGAGTTAATAAATCGCTACCCTGAGTGACGCTCTATTTGATCGCCTGACGCCGTGAAGCCTTGTGTGCATACAGGAGCCATGTTGTGTGTGTGGCAGGCCCTGTTGCAGCCCCACAGGCTATGCAGGCCATGTTGCAGCCACACAGGCTATGCAGGCCATGTTGCAGCCACACAGGCTATGCAGGCCATGTTGCAGCCACACAGGCTATGCAGGCCATGTTGCAGCCACACAGGCTATGCAGGCCATGTTGCAGCCCCACAGGCTATGCAGGCCATGTTGCAGCCACACAGGCTATGCAGGCTCACACACACAGCAGCTATGCAGGTCATGCAAACCAATGCTCCAACAGACTTGCACCTTGCAAACTCCGCCGCTGTCTTGGAGGCTATGTTACTTCTCAAATGTATATTTAACGATCAATCCCACAACTGGTGTAGTATCTAAGTTTACTTTAATCAGCAGATCACCATATTCTGATTGATGGTGTCTGACACAGTTCCAAATGGGAAGAGTTTTTTGAAGCAAAATCATTGTTTCTATTTTGTCTGAGTAAAAGCTTTGGTTTATATTCATAGACCTACAAAAATGAATACTTACATTTTCCTCTTGTCGTATAATTTTTTTAACCCCGAGAAATCAACCCGAAACAGGAATCAAAGTATACCAAGAGAGACCTTGTGTAATGAGCGAATGTGTTGCGCTATATAGCCGAACTGCCGAACTGAATGCAACACATCTTGTACCTCATGTTACCATTGTGAAAGTGGAGGAGACCATCATAATATTATTTATGGAATAATACTTCCAATAGGACGATTCGTAGAGAATCTTACTCGTAGAATAAAAAGAAGAACCAGAGTAAAAACGCACATTACGTTTATTGCATACGTTTCGGAATTATAAAAATTCCATCATGAGTGATGATCATCATCAGTGCTACGATATTGGTTGCGTACTTAACTTATGCATATTGGCACAAATTTTAGCTCCTACTAAATGAAATGACCTGTTTTCTTTAGAAATGAAAGCTATTATAAGCTCACGAACATTGTTCCTGATTTAACGTCAATTCGACGGCAACCAAACTTTGGCTAAGATTTTCAGCTCTGTCCTTGAAATGACCATAAACATGAAGTCAAGCCATTTATGGAATACTGATCTGATACGAAAGAGAGTCCCCATTTTAATCCTAGCTATGTAGTATAAGTTGACATGAGCATTTACGTGCGACAGAGCAAGATATTCTTCGTCATCTCTGTGCAATCATGAAATGAAAAAAAAAATTTACAAAGGAAAAAAATTCTCATTTAAAATTACTGCGGGTAAAAAACATTTCTCAATTCGGCAATATACCCATTACGGTGTGGCCATACCTGTACTTTTCAGCAAAACAATATTTACCAAGCCTCACCGTCTATTCCAGGGGCCTTTTAATCTTCAAGCCACCACATGATCGCGATCGTTAAATTCCTCAAAGCGCTCCCTAAGACATTACTCAAATTAGCCTCCATTAAAATACATCTAATTCCAGAAGAGCATTGCGTTATTTTACCATCATTTTTTGCGAGGCTTCGATCACGAAGAGACCAGCAGCGACTGTCACGCGAGACGCAGCTCTGCTGTTTGCTCTTCCAATACCGCACGAATTACGGCCTCATTTCCCCAATTGGACGCAAATTCACGCGCTGCTCAGCTCGTGTAACCCCCGTGCCAACAGAGGTACGCGGCGACTCGCTGTCGTATGGCGCACCGAGACGCTGTATTCCTTCTGCATGGTGTGCGTCATTGTGTTGTGTATGTGATGCGTGGTGTGTGTTATTGTGTTGTGTCTGTGATGCGTGGTGTGCGTTATTGTGTTGTGTATGTGATGCGTGGTGTGCGTTATTGTGTTGTGTCTGTGATGCGTGGTGTGCGTTATTGTGTTGGGTATATGGTGCATGGTGTGCGTCTATACAAAGAATGCACGATGTAGGTTGTTACTTTGTGTTGCGTGCATGGTGCATGATGTACGTTATTGCTTTGTGTTGTGTACGTGTTGTATCGGCAACATACAACATGTACACAACTCCTCCGAGCAGTTCTTGGGTTAACCATGAATGCTGGTTAAAAAATGTTCATTTATGCCGGAGTAGGAAATCATTTTTATCCGCAACATGAAAAATCTATTAATCGATAGTAGTCTTACGTTGCTTTTTCATGAACTCCTCACTAATTGTTGAGCACCTTGAGCACCCTCTACAAGACCTGTCGTTAATTTCATTCAACTCGAGTTGAACGAATCAACAAACTGTCTAAAGCGGACTACTTTCATGTCAATATTTTACAGACATATTGTTAAACGGACAAAATTTATTCCACTTCTCATCTTCCCAAGACCATTGATGATCATTTACTTTATTGTTTTAAAAAGCGTCTTCATGAAAATATTCGAGTATTTCACAGCATTTCATGTCAATTAAATTTGAAACTTAACCATCAAAAAAACACTCTTTTTCTCGTTTTGGGCCCACGAACTTTATTTTATGTGAGTTTCATTAGCTCACTTTTCATACTTCTAAATTGCTAGAGAACACACCTGCATACCTAGAGGTAGTTCTCATCACAACGTTTATTCTACATCATGAAACTCTCCGCTTTTTAAATTCTCATTGATATGTACCACACGTGATGGCGATCCTTGTTAATTCAGCGGCAAATATAGGCTGGAACGAAACCAAACAGCAATAGTCACCAAAACTTCCAATCAAAATTTATAATCCAAACAAAACCAACTTAGAACCTCGAAACTTTCCAGCAGCAATAGTCACCAAAATTTCAGATCAAAATTGCCCATTCTAAGATAGATAGCTTGGAATCTTACAGCTTTCCATTAGTATTAGCCACCAAAATTTCGAATAAAAATTGGCCATCCAAACAAAACCAACATGGCAACTCACAACTTTAGAGCGTTTACACCTGAAGCGCTTACAAGCCCTCGCAAACGAGCAACATTCACGTCAGGAGTTGATCCAGACATAGCTGCGGCGAGCACTACACTTACTATAGCGCCTGTGATCAAACGTGCAATTTGTACGCGCTCGTGAAAATTCTTCTGTTGACATTCGGACACGCGCTGTTTGCCAGCGTGCCGTGCGATGAGGCGGCGGAGAATGAGGCACGCTGCATAATTTCGTACTCTAACATGCAAGATGTACATATTTCCTGTTGTGCGCTGCGGTCGCCGCACCAACGCTTCAGACTTCTTACCAACAACAATATTTCGATAAAGTCTTTCAATGTTATATCGTAACACTACAAATAAAATTAAAGAACGTCATAATGTATTTGTGTTACGTAAACAATTTAAACAGCTTAGTTCCCGCGAATGATACAACTTTAGATTGTTTCTTAATTCTACTTCAGTAGAGACTTTTGAGTATAGCTTCCTGTGGGCCCGAATAAGTTCAACGACTACTAGAGCACACTATCATCTACGCCATTCTGAGGTGTTTAGTTATGTTTAACCTAATTCACTAGTTGTGCACTAGACTTATCAAAGAATTGGTTCGATCAAGTTTCGATGCTTAATTTTACAATAATAGTTTATTATCTTCAGCATTTCTCATATATGAGACATCTTTATTTATGGGACACTCGAGATTAAATGTTCAATTTTAAAATAATAGTAGTCTTATCTTCATTATATCTCATATATGGGACACTTTTTATTGAAATAACTCTTTTTCGAGCGATATTTTCAGGCTTAGTTACACTCAAAGTCATATCTAACTATTACCGTCTACAGCAGCAGCCCGACACATCGCTGCGTGATGGCACAGATCAACCGAGCGCGCTGTGGTCATGCTTCTAAGAAAGTGCAGGAAATTAGCATGCGCTGCTCGAGTAAATAATGCACTTACGATGAGTTAAATGCAGACGGTTCGATGGGAGCCCAATAAAAGTAGCGGAGCCTCGCCCTGCCCCCGGCATGGCGAGGCATTGCTTTCATCGCAGCGGCTTCTTTATAAAACGTATTTTCATTTATTATTTTTCCATTTAATTTATTTTTCAGTACTTTTCTTCGGTGAAAAGAGTTCCACCATGCACTTTTTCTATTTTCTTCACTATATTTCCCTATGCTTTTCCTTGGTCAAAAGAGTCCCACAGTATATTTTCTTTTTTCTTTACTATATTTCCCGCTCCTTTTCTTTGGTGAAAAGAGTTCCACCATACATTTTCATTTTTCTTCATTGTATTTTGCTATACTTTTCTTTGGTAAAAATGAGTTCCACCATGCATTTTTCTTTGTCATATTTGCCCTTACTTTACTCTGAAGTATACCATTTCACCATGCATATTGAAGCTCATGAGGAATACCTAATGACGCAATAATCATTTTAGCCTAATTTTCTGCCTTTAGAAAACTGTATGTATGATACAAAAAACTCCACCCTCGGAACACAAGTCCTGAACTTGTGTGAAGACAATTTGCATGAAAACTATTTCAGCGAGTGAGTGCCGCCTGAGAATGTGCTGTGTAGGTACCTGGGTACGGACGTCCGAACTTGAAAATGAATGTCACCTCGAGGGAAGTTTTTATACTACGAGCGCGTCAGAGAAGGGCGAGGGCTAAACGTCCCTCAAGTGCGCGTGCTGCGACCATCTCGTGTTTTTACAATGGACTTTCTGTGCAGAACAGTAAATAGAGAAGCTCATTGCGAAAAGGCTCTTGAATAATGACTACCGGTGTTTTTTGAGCTCCTCAGACAACAGAGGAGGTACTTTGCGGGCAGGTACGCCACGACGTGCGCAACTGCCTTCCTTCCTGTCAAGTGATGGACTCAAGCTGGTATTGCCACACCCCCATCCCATCCCCATTGCCCCCTATCCCTCGGGCGGAAGTGGGGAATGTATTTTTTGTACAGTGCCGCGTTTTGACTTGATTGAATATCTGCGCTCTGTTTTTTTGTGCAGTGCCACGGTATAACTTGATTGTGCATGCATATATCTGCACTCCGTTTTTTGTGCAGTGTTGCGTTTTGACTTGATTGTATATCTGCGCTCCGGTTTTTTGTGCAGTGTTGCGTTTTGACTTGATTGTATATCTGCGCTCTGTTACATGATGCGCTGCTGGGATTGTTTCTTTTGATATGCATTTCTCTTGCTCAGCCAGTGCTTCGAATCCGTCGTTTAACAAGCATTCTTTCACCCATTCTAAAATATAGGACATTTTTAGTTATTGCTTTGTCCTAATTAACCGGGATCACAACATCACAACCAACATCTCGGAGCAGTTCTTGTGCTAGCCGTACCTTGTTGGCCAATGGGGTATTGTGAAGATTTTTTCTTCCCTCTTCGTGGTGCAAATTATTTTATTAAAAGAGGATGTACGAAGCCTCTACGTAATGAATGTTGACCAACTGGCAAATAATTGCTTCTGAAGAACCTATAGCCCGTACGTAAATAAATACTTTTATGCTGATACGGACATCCCTTATTTACTGTAGTCTATTCAAACGCACTTGAAAGTAATTTTTAAATTTCAAGTTAATTAGTTACCAATTCATAGAAAGTAATAGGTCTCACTTCGACTTGTAGCGTCCAAAAAGCTCAAAAGAAGCGCAGTCGTCAAAGTTATATATTATGTACTTCCGAGTCAACTCTGCCACCGAAACTTACTTTTCCGGCCACACGAAGTAAACGTGCATGGAGGCCCAGCCAGACTCCACAGAGAAATTCGAACAACGTCTGTTGTACATGGGAAGACCACAGAAGTCTAAGTTCATAAGCGTTTACTGATCATCATTTTATGAACATTTGATATTTCCACATATCCGGAAGTGGGCGTCACCGTCATGGTAAACTTTGATACACGAGGAGAGAAAAAGGTGACGATCTCTTCTGAAATAATTTAACCAATGGAGACATCAGAAGTTCGGCGAATAGGGAGGGGAATTTGACATCGCCTCACGAGGGTATTTGATCTGGATTAGCCCTGAGTCATCCTACCAAACATGAATGCATCAAGACATCTTGTAGTTTTTATTTACAGTACTTTGATGAATAGAAGTTGTTCAAAAGCGATACGGTTCATAATATTCAATCAGTGACTTATTCAGGCACATCATTAACGAAAATCCATGACTAAATCACATGCACGCCGAATAAGGCCCAACGTTTTACCTCCTCCCAAGAAATACTTGCATGGCCTAGAAGGAACTTCCACAGGGCAGGCAGGCAGGCAGGCATTTCCCAGCTTTTAAAGCATCCAGTGACGCGTGGTTAATTTTTTCCAGACCGTTCCATATAAGAGCTTCAGGATTAGACGGAAGGCAGAATGAGTCCGGTGTTCTGCCACAGCGGCGGCCGCCCATCCATCTTGGCTGCAAAAAATCATCCAGATGCTTGCCAGATAGCCGCTCGGGCTGCACTCGCTGCCTCTCCAACCTTGCGCTCTCCTATGGAAAACTCGTCCAAACTTATTTTTTGGCCAACGGGGCCATAGTTTGAGGTAATATTGAGCTCTGAACTTTCTTTTTACGGCCAGCTTTCATCGCAAATTCCTCCGGCGCCGCTGAACTTACATAATATGAACGTTTCTGAAGTCAGATTTTGAAATAGGTGGTTCATCTGCATTGCACTGTGAGTCGATTTTCTCTTCAGCCTCTGCAAGGTAGATGGTTTGTTTATGAAATGCAACGTGGTTTTCCATTTTGCTTAAATCCTTCTAAGATCCTTGAGTATTTTTTGTTTTAAGGGAATCTATCCAAAATGCAATTTTCTTTTCGGATCATGTTTGAAATAAAATTCGAAAGGTTTGCTATTTGGTTTTCTTCCACGATAATCAAGTTCTGTTATTCAATCAGAGGAGAAAAGAAGCCTCGGAACGCACTCGTGGAAACAAAATCTACTTTCTTGTATATTAGAATGAACAGTACACACAAGTTTTGATTCTGTGACTTTCAGATTCATTAGAAATATCTGAAAATTATTCTTTTTATAGTGTAAAATGTTTTCTCAGCTGAATTTGTGACTCGTATCATAAGAGAATATCCCTGTCAATGAAGCACCTCAAAAAGCACCCAGCATGATACATAGGTAAGTCAATCTGGGAGTTATAAAGCTGCCATGATAACTCGCCAGCATGAAGTCAGTGCTCGCATCTCGCTGTGCGTTTTCCAGGAACTCCTCAGCCAAAGAACTCTCACACAACAACGACCTCACTGTGACCTCACTGTAACCTCACTGGGACCTCACTGTGCACCTTGCTCATATAATTTAAAGTAACCTCAGTACCCCACAGTCGCATTATCCCCTGTACCTCACACATGCCGCTCTCATTAACCCTAGTACCCGCCTAATTCACCCGAGTATTTCCTTGTACTCCTTTTCATTTCTTCTTTCTTTCTTTCTTTCTCACCTCATTGTTCTCCCTCCCAGCCACTCCAACCTCTCCAACCCATTACAACCTCTCCCACTCACTCCAACCTCTTCCACCCACTCCAATCTCTCCCACAACCTCTCCCACCCTCTACAACCTTTCCCACAACCTCTCTTACCCACTACAACCTCTCCCACAACCTCTCCTACCCACTCCAACCTCA
>JACJUY010014968.1:4171-14790 GCA_014220935.1 Platorchestia sp. MABIK | reverse complement strand
AAACTTCGAACGACATCAGTTTTTTGCGGTTGATAAAAGTTCGAAGCTAATATGGTCTTATGGGGGAAGCGAAATTTGAGTACACTTTATCTCCTCATATGATCGAATGGTATATTTTCAATAGTATTAATATTTACTGATTAACTATTTATTTCCTTTAATTATTTACTTTGTAAATTTTGGATTTTATTGCCATTAAAATAAACTTAATCTAAGCTGCAGATATTCTGCATATGATAAAATGCGATGATGATTCCATAGACCGGTAATTATGTTTATCTATATGAGTTTTCCCTTCATGTACTTAACGTAAATATCCACGTGAACATATTGAACATTTTGTAATCAATAGTATGATATGTTAAGTGGGAGGACCCACTTCCGCGAAAAGGGGAGCCATGTCGGAGTGGAATTTCTTGTGTTGTTATTCTTGTGTTATTATCAATACGGGAAAGCCCACTTCAGAGACGGTTACGTATATAATGCGCTGTAGCCAGAGTTAGGCAGGAGTAGTCAGAGAGTCACCGCCGAGTCTGTGGCGTGTGCCAGCACAGAGGTGCTGGGCGGTGCCCCGCCCGTGTACCGTTCATGGTACATTGTACTGAAATGTATATCTCTCAGCACATCACTCAAGTAAAGATTCATCGCGACGGAATGCGTGTCACTTCTCCCCCACCTCTTCTCGTGGAAGATATAGACGAACTCTAGAACCAATTCTGATTGGACACCCTAGGACCTCAGTGTTGATATATCGTGACGAGACACGAACCCCGAAAACCTACAAGTGGCTTGAGCAGGACAGCAACGATAAAGACTCCAGTTACTGCAAGGCATGCAAAGGGACAATAAAAAATGGAAATACATTTAGGTTGTCGAAGCATAAAGATTCTTTTTGACTTGAAAAAATTTACAGTTGCTAAAGGAAGCACGAGCATTACTCAAAATCTTGAAATGGAGACAACTGAAAGCCTACAAATAGCAAGGAGTGAGCTAAGGTTTGCCTCCTATTTTGTCGCACATAATCTACTTGTTGCCAACATTGAGGTCTGTGAGCTAGCATTTCCTGATAATAAAATAGACGAAAATCTGTCGATGAAGTAAACGAAACTTCCCTTGGTAATTCTACATGGTACAGCTTTTGATGAATCTCGCTAACGTAATGTGCGTATATGTATATATTTTTTATACCTTACAGGGGGTTTTTTGTTCAGGCAAATTTCTATCATTGGTAGAAAAACTCGAAATAAATCGTTGTCATGAATGCTTGTCTGCCCAAAGCGTCTTTTTTTTCGAGTTATTAGGACTTAAAAGAAACTTTAAAACTTAAAGTAGGCTACTACGTGGGCGCCAATGTTAGCTCTAGTCTTGATAGTTTCGACCCCACTAAAGCAGTTTTTTGTTATTTTTGCAATAAAACCTGCAAGCATTTTACAGTAAAAAAATGTCTGCCATTTGAATGTTCGTTAGGAAATTAACACCAAGTCATCAATGAGAAACTTCAGTAGTTATTTCATTAAATTAATATAAGCCTCATTTATACAATTTGCAAGAATATTTTCGTCAAAGGTATTGTAGGATATTAATAACAAGCCATAAATTAATGCTCAACTTTTATTTAACAAACTAGTTTTATTACAGACGATGTTGAAATTTAAATGTCCTCCATTAACTCTGACTTTCTTCTTCATCTTTTATCTCATTTCATGAACTTCTTTCTCAACTTACTGTTTCTATGCCCCTTCTAAATAGGTTCCTCATTCCCATATCTCCATGCTAAATGGTGCCTTCCTCCTTCCTCTCTTGGACATGCTCTTTTTTGCAGAGGTTAGGGAGGCTTAAACTCACTTACAATCTTAATGTCCTCCATTAACCTCGGCGCATCCAACTCGTGTGTTCCGATAACGTACAAATATTATTTAATGCTTTAATAGCTTGAAACTGCAAACAATTTTTCTAACCTTAAAATGCTTGCAGTTTTTATTGTAACATTAATAAAAAAACCTGCTTCGGGTTCGCACTATTAAAACCAGCGCTAACATTAGCGCGCACGTCGTATCCAACTTATGTTTGAAGTTTCTTCAAGTCCGTAAACCTCGAAAACTAAGGAGTTATTGGCATTTTATCATTCGTAAGAATCGATTTACATCGAGTTTCCATCCTATGGTTGAAATTTGTCCGCGCACGAAGAAAAAACACTCTATATTTCATTTATTTTTTGTATTTTGGTAATCTTGGGTTTTATTTCTAGATCTTGGGTTTTTTAGAGCAATGATCTTGGGTTTTGATAAAAGTCTCATTGGCAGCCCTGCATGGGAGCAGTCGCGCTGAACAGTCGTATATTGCTGCGTGCCTGAGTTGCGTGGAAGCAGTCGCCAAGACCAGTGGATTTACTCTGTACCTAAGACGTCTGAGCAATCACACTGACAAGTTGTGTGCACAGAGTCGCGCTGTAGCAGTTGTGCTGAAACTAAGGCGCGTTCATCTGCTGCCGCTTTGATTGTCATCATGTTTGAGACTTTACCGTGCAATGCGCCAAATTATGATTTTAAAAAATCTTAAACGTGTGTTCTAATCAAATAAATTGTGCTTTTAATAAATCTGCTACAAACGCAAATAAATTTATAAACTTCCTAAACTTTTAATCAACACTGGTGGCAAAGAAAAGTGGAAAACAAGAAACGTAATTTTTACTGGTTAGTTGCTGTGGCCATTGACTTGAAGGCTTGGCCACCTGACAGAAGAAAGTCAAGAGCCCGGTGACAAAGGCAGTCGGGAGTGTACAGCCTTTTCCTCTCGGAGGAATCATTAGCAATTTAAGCGGCTGGCATTTGGTTTACGTAATGCTCCGTCTGCTTTTCAACGTGAAATTCAAGCTGTCTTGAACGGTTTTCGTTCTAATTAAGTAATCGTTTACATTGATGATATTTTAATTTTTAGGGTGTTCATTTGAGGAACACATGTTACTTGTTTCTAAAGTTTTGCAAACTCTGTTGGACCATAACATCAAAATTAAACCTTCCAAGTGTGACTGGTTCAATACTGAAGTGGAATTCCTTGGTCATGTAATTGGCAGATCGGGCATACGGAAAACTAGTGCATAAACAAAAACAAACAAACAAACAAACATCGGCATCTACGGATGCTTTATTTCCAATTGAAGCATGATACATATCACCTTTTACATTGGTTTTTCAAATGCCTTATAACTAACACCAGGACGCCATGACACTTTCCCCCGGTCGAAGACCGGTACCCATTTCAGACACCTGGGTCGAGTGGGGTATTGTGCTTAGAATTTTTCTCCTATACCCAACAGAGAAAATCGCCAACAGCCCCGAGACTCGAACCCGGGTCTCCCCGCACGGAGTCAGGTCCGCTACACACACGGCTATGACGAGTCAATTTCCAAGTATCCCCGACCAATTACAGTTGGAGAATTGAGAGAGTTCTTGGGTTTGGTTAATTTTCAGAGAAAGTTTTTACCGAATTGTTCTGTAATACAGAAGCCATTATTCTCTCTCACAGGGGGAAGACAGACCAAGGTGATTGAATGGACTGACGAGATGAATAGTTCTTTTGAAAGATTGAAGGAAGACATGCTCAATGATATAGAGCTAGCATACCCTGACTATGGAGAGAATGCTAATAAATTGTTTGGATTGATGCCTCAGGGCATGGTGCTGGTGCTTATTTGGCTCAGGAACAGTTGGGTTGTCACAGAGTAGTTGGTTTTGCATTTATGGCTTTCACCCCCTCACAACTGAATTACTCTACCCTGGAATGGGAGTTAACTGCTTTGAGGTGGGGAGTGAAGACATTTAAACCATTTTTGTTTAGGGTAGACTTCATTCTGTTCACTGATCATCAACCTCTTGTTCATTTATATACCATGAAATTGGTGTGTGCACGGTTGGTAAGAACTATTGATGAATTGTCAGATTTTTCTTTCGAAATTAGGTTTCTGCCTGGTCATTTGAATTCAGCGGCTGATGCGTTGTCTCGAGTTGGTTGCCCCGCTTGGGAACCAAATTTGAGTGTGCCAACCACTCTTCCGGAGGGCCTAGTGCATGATGGACCACTGATTCCTTGTGATGGAGACTCGCTTTCCTAAGCTTGCATCGAGTGTTGACTCGCAGTGGTACACCAGACAAGGTCCCGCCTCATGCACAGGCACTGGGGGAACAGTTGGTTGATGAATTGTTAGCTAATTTTTCAAGAGACAAAATGAACTTGAACAGGGAATTACGCAAACAGCTCAAGCTCATGAGGTTTGGTGGTCAGCTTCCTTCTTTGGAAGTACTCTTGGTTGCCAGCAGAATTTTTCAAGTAAAAATATTTGTTTACTTCTGGGCAGAACAGCCTGTGATCTACCAATTCAAGGACTTCCCTATGGTGGTTCACTTGGAATGCCTGGGTGGGGTGCACTTCAATCCCCTTGTGGAATTGCGTAATTACATCACCCCTGATTTGGCAGTTTGTTAATTGTATTAATGTAATGATTGCCCTGTCTGCAAAACACCCTTGACCGCTGACTTTGCAAGGGGGGAGAGCGAAGGAAATAGCAGCGATGAACTTCTTGAATTACTCCTGAACAAGGAGAAGGTTCCCTGCTGTTCACATGGTCGGGGGCCTCAACCTCAAATTTGGGTTCATGCTAAGGGGATGGATCTCTGTGCTGTGGTTAACTCAGAAGCTGAGCAGAGTTTGATTTCCTGTTCTGCTTTGGAAATTATGCAGCAGTGTCAAGAAATTGTTGTTGTGAGAGAGCATTTGTGTAATATTATTGGGTTGACAGGACAGAGAGTGTCAATTAACCAGACGGTATCTTTAACGCTTCCGCTTGGGTCTGAGATTTCATTTGAACCATTTAAATTTGCAATTGTACCTGATGATGTCTTGCCACACTATTTCTTGATTAGAATTGACTTTCTAATGACCAATAACCTTGGTATTGATTTGTATTGTAATACCTTGAAGCAGTCAGATAGAGTAGTTGCTCAATTGTGTTATCAACGACCCTTGTGGCAAGATGAAATTTCTGTGTTGGTGGCTATGTCTGAAGAATTGTCAGAGTCCCATGAGTTGCAGTTGGTAAATAATGAAGGTGAAACCTGTAAACAATTGAGTGGACAATCAGAGGAAGTTGGTGGATTGTCATTTATGCAGGATGTAGAAACTGTTAAGGGTGTACAGAAATCAGATCCCAGTATCTGTTCAGTCATAGACTGCATTAGGAGGAAAGTGTTACCTGCAGAATGGCCTGAGTCCTGTACGCCTTTGCAAGATATGGTTCAAAGTTATCCATAGTCAATAATATTCTCATTTATTTGGATCAAATGTCAGTTGTGGTGTTCCCATTTTCTCTTTTACTGGAGCTTACAATTTGTTTACATTATAATTATGCTCATATTGGACGTGAGAAAGTTTGGAAACTACTGTTCAATTTGCTGTGGCATCCACTTAAATTTCAAATTGTTTCTGATGTTTGTACCACATGCTTCTAGTGCCAAGTCCTTAAATCCTTTTCATCTATCAGGATCCCTCTAACCCTTATGATAAGGTCAGAGTTTCCTTTTCAGCTGGTGGCGGCAGACGGCCGCAGACCTGATGGGGCTTCCGCATACCCAAAGGGGTTACATTGGCTGCCTGTTGGAGGTAGACCACTATTCTAAATGGTTATCAGTGGCACTAAATAAAAAATAAAAAGACTGAGACAATTATGAGTGCATTGACTAATCATGTATTTCCTTCATTTTTACATATGCCAATTTCAATGCTAACGGATAATGGGCCAGAGTTCTCATCAGCTGCATTTGCGTCGTTTTTGCAAAATCTTAGCATTGGTCATCAGTTGACAACTCCTTATTGCCCAACCAGCAATGGTACATGTGAAAGGGTTAATCAGACAATAAAGAATTTTTTGAAGAATCTTAACATGCAAAATTATCAATGGGACTTGGATTTGCAGAAGGCTGTTGTCATTTACAATCAAACCTATCATTCCGAAATAAAGATGTCACCATCCCAGTTTCTGTTAACCAAGAATCATACAGTACCTTTGCGGTTGCCCATTGCTGTGGGTTTGCAGGAGAAGTGGCATCTTGGCCACCCTAAGTTTGCTTCATTCAAAGTTGGCCAAGCAGTCCTGATGAAGAATGAAAAAGAAGGTTTCCGGATTGTGAATAAATTAATGGCTAATTTTTGTGGCCCATTCATTGTGGCTAAAGTTGATGAGAATGGCTTGACCTATGTGTTACATGATCCTAAGAGTGATGGAACTATTCGTGCTCACCATACTTAGCTGCAAATGAACAAGACTCCTTCTAAGTATTTATCTGATGCACTTCAGTCTATGGGGTTGGCAACAGAAGTACAGCCAGTGGCCGAGGCAGAGATAGCATCTCTTAATCAGTTAGACTTAACACCATGTGTACGGCCTGGGGTCTTGGAGTCTGATACCTCAAGTGAATTGTCGGTCGGAGAGGAGTCTGGGTCAGATGCTGGTGAGTCCTCTTTTTCGGGATTTTCAACCCAGGCTGAATCTAACAAAATGTCAGATGATTTTCAATAATGCCATTCTAAGTCAGTAATTGAGAAACCGTGGTCTAGTAATACCATGTGTGGTAATTGCCGTGGCTGTGAGTTGGAGCTAATAAGTGAAAGAAGATTTTTATTGCTTGCATTTGATAAGCCTCAAAGTAGAATTCAAATGCAAACAGCTTTCACTGAGAGTCCCGCCAAGAGTTGACGATTCGCTAGTGTGTAGCCCAATTTTAAATATGGATCAGGAAGCTGGTGTAGCAGAGGAGTCCTTTGATTTAGGCCGATCTTATGAAATTAACCAGGAATCGCAAGGGTCTACAGCAGTTGGTGCACCGCACCGTGATGCCACAGCAGGGCAGGATATGTCAAGCATTGCTGAGCTTGAAGATTTCATTCTCAGTTATAGCAGTGACCTTTCATTTGATGGATTCATCGATGACCCATACCCACCAGCGCGTATTGCTCAGCTTAATGCTGCTAGACAGCTGATTGATCCGCATGAGTCTCCATTATTACGACAGACGACCCAGGTAGCAAAATTTATTGACCTAATATTGAGCCATTATACAGTCTCAATATTGACTGGATATTTAAAATGAACATTGGGGAAATACCTTATTTTGGAAAATTCGGTTGATATTGGAAAAAAATATTGGCCCAATAACAATATTATCATCAACCCAATATCAGCTAATTATTGTGTCAATATTGATTAGATAATGAGGTGTTACCTACAATATCATTGGATTGATACTGAATTGTTGATATAAGGTTGATTTTGGTAAAACAAAATTGTCCCGATAATGATATTTTCATTTCACCAATATCAACTAGTAATTGTCACTATGGACTTAATACCGAGGTTGTAACACCATATGCAGCTGCTTCCGCCATTGAGTTCCGCTAGCGGCGTGAAGAGGCGGCTTTACATATAATTCCCCACCTCTTGTTATTGGTGTTACGCAGAGGAGAAAGTAATAGTTTACTTCGTAAAAATTCACATTGAGTGTATATCAAAGTTACTGAGCATACATAAGTAGACTAGAATTGAGGTTTGAGAGGTAACTAAGGTAAGGCACTACAAAATGTTCCTTATAAAAATACAAGGTGATCGGGCAACCTGTACATGCAGTTTGATCCCGTCAAGTATGCGTTATTGTTCAATATATAGACATTTATTGCTATAGTAACATATGACAAACGATTTTAGCATATTTTTTTGAAAAAACAAGACCTTCGAAACTCATTGGGCGACTGAAAAAACAAGAACTGTGAACCTGTGGTTATACTAATTCTGAATTTACATATTATTGTAACGTATTCACATTTTTTGAAATCTGTCAAATACATCTGCACTCATTAATGACTGAAATAACTATTCATTAACTTAATTGGTACATTTTATACAAATTACTCCGTATTATTGACTTACGATATCAACCCAATGTTTGGGCAATAATAATTTATATTTTAACAAATTTTATTAAATTGCGAGATTTTTAATTATTATGAGATAGTTTCCACTTATTTGAATATCATACATATACATATACACTGTTAGTTTAATATCAGAAATAAAACTATTTACTACATAGTCCCAATAACAAGTTGATATCTTAAATAAGTATATCTTTTTTCGATATTGTCTTGTTATTAGCCTATTATTGTAATCCAAGATTACAATATCGGGTCAATAAATAATTATCAACCCAATATTAGCCTAATAATTTCTTGCTACCTGGGGAGGTCGAGGGGCCCGGTTCAAGGGTTACCAAATGTTCAACCCACAATTTTAGAAAGACAAAATAAAAAGAATTAGAATCTTAAGGGAAGGTTCTTGATTATTGTATGGTACCGTAGGCTGTGCCAGAATTGTAATGTACGATGTATAACAATGTTCTGGGTGGTTTTGTTGTTTCTGTAGTATAGCTTTGTGTATTACCTTTGGGTACTTCCATACACACCTTTTGTTCCAGCAGTGTTTGAGTATTGTACCCTTACTCATGCGGGTATTTGGTAATGCATTTGTGCTGTGGTTGCAAGAGTCATTCACTATTGTACTTATGCAGTGTCATTTGTCTATGAATTTTGTTGAACTGGGTTGGTGAGATGCAATTTTCTTGTTGGTTGCAATTACTCTCAGATTGTGGTTCTTAGTTGTGATGTCACGGTTGTCATTGTCGGAGTATTTTCACCACCCCGATAGCTTGTGCTGGTGGGGGGGCATGTTACCGGGAGGCCTCCCAAGGTTTCATCACGCACTATCGGATGTGGTTTTTGTTGTATTCTGTGAGAATACTGGTCTGTATGCTTAATTTGTGTGTTTCTTTCTGTTTGTTTCAGCCTAGATTCTTGCTGTGCTATGAACTATTATTGTACATAAGTAATTTTAAGCCTGGAAGACCTTGCTTGCTTAAGTTCCACCATCTTGGGAGGTGAGTTGAATGGTTCTTCTAGTTAAGTAGCATGTTCATTGTTGGAATTTTGAGTTCATCAGTTTTGGTTTCTGGTTTGGTTTGCTTCTTTTATTTTGTTTTCATTGTGTCTTGAGATGTTCATTTTGATTGATTTGTTTTATTTTGAGTTAAGTTTTGTTCTTTATGTTCATTTTACTTATATAATTTGCATTTTTTATTCATTTTGATTTACTTTGCTTAATGAGATTTATTTGCTTCAGATTTCTGTTTAATTTATGTTTGTTTGTTTTATTCTTTTTGTAAAGCCTGGTCATGGGAGTTGCTTGCGGTTCTTGTACTTATAAGTTGCACTCATTCTTTTCAGCCGGCAAGTCAACACCTCATGTTCATGCTCCCTAGTCCCTACTCTTGACTCTTCTTGTCATACCTGTCTTCACATGCTTTACTATTTGTTGTGCCTCTGGATTAGTTATTAGCCATATTCTGGTGCTGAGTAAACCATAATAAACACTTAAGTTTCATTTCACCCGTATTTCAAGGTTCACTATCCAAGATCGATTGGTATTATGGGAAATTCTGACCCCGCAACAGTGTGAAATGTTCTATGATGGTAGTTTTGGTAGCCAGCTCTTGTTTGCTTTGAGGTGTAAGTCATTGAGCGTGAATAGGCGTACATAGAGGTGGAATGAGAATAATGACAGATTATGTCGTCAGTGTGATAGGGAAGTGGAAGAAACAATTGAGCATTTTGTGCTGGAATGTAGTAAGTATGAACAAGAGAGAGAAAGTTTGATGAATGTGGTGTTTGAGCAGTATAGAGAGAATGAGTGGTATGCCAGATGTGCTGAAGATGATTGTGGCATGAGCGGTATTATTGGATTAGATCAGGAGTGTAATTTGAGTATCATTCAAGCTATGAAAGTTTTCCTTGTACGTGCCTGGAGTTTGCGATGGTATTGTAAGTTTGCGATGGTATTGAAATGGTTTGGTTAGAAGTGCAAATAAATAAACACAAATCCATTATCATTGGTAGCATTTACAGGCACGAACATCATCTCCCCTAAGTCTAACACTAGATTTCATTGAAGAAACCTTTAAAGAAATCCTTCAGGCAAAAACGTCATTCTTTGCTTTCGGAGATTTTAATGTTGACTTAACGGACAAAAACAATCAGTTAAGCAAACTGCTGTATAAACTAAGTCTATCACAAATGGTTAAAGAACCGACTCGCATCACTAAAGTCTCTAAAACTCTCCTTGATATGGCAATCACAAATAATCCCACCGTTGTACTTAGTACAGTAATATCACCTTCTATTTCCGATCACCACTCTATAGAATGTGAAATAAATATTGCAAAGAAGAGACAAAAATACCGCTTAATGACTTATCGCTCGAAAAGGCACTATTCAGCTGAACGATTTCAAGAAAAACTACTGTATAGGTCCACCGAATTCCAGAATATGAAGCAATCTGACGATGTCGACATTCAAGTGTCCATTTTCAACGAGAACTTCAAAGCAGCTCTCGACGAATGCGCACCTTACGTCACCAAAAAAACCAAGCCAAAACGGACTGCTTGGATTAATGACGAAATTAAAGAGATGAGCAGAATAAAGAAAGCCAACTTGCGAGAGTACAAAAACAATAGATCAAACAG
>JACJUY010014965.1:0-16503 GCA_014220935.1 Platorchestia sp. MABIK | reverse complement strand
AATTACCAAAAAACATTTTGGCTGCTTTTTTTCATTTGATTCTTCCATAAATAAATTTTAGTATCCAGCTTTTTACGTCATCCTCGAGATTAGTTCACAAATTAAGCCTTTTTTTGCATAATGACTTCCGTCATTGCGTACTGCACAAGCGCGAGCATAGCTGCTACTGCATAGGACTAAATGTGACTGCGACAGGTTTTCCCACATTCTAACCAATAGGATAAAATGAGCTATTCTGACCCAACATACATTTGCAAGTGCAGTGCTTTGTACGAAAAATCTTTGAAAACGCTAAACCAATTTTCGAATGGGTGAGACATGGATAACTTCTTACACTCGTTCGCGCAATCGCTTTTGGTAGTGTTAGGAAGCATCAGTCCTAAATTATGCCTGAAATGACTGTGACTGTGACTAAAATGGCTGTGAAAATGTCTAAAATGACTCTGACCATGACTTAAATGACTGTGAAAATGTCTAAAATGACTGTGACCATGACTTAAATGACTGTGACTACGGCTAAAATGACTGTGACCATGACTTAAATGACTGTGACTACGGCTAAAATGACTGTGACTATGACTAAAATGACTGTGACTATGACTGAAGTGACTATGACTAAAGTGACTATAACTGGACTATAACTGTGGCCAAAATTATTGTGCCTTGTAACACCCATGTAACTCAACGTATCACACAGTTCATCAAATGAAATTCTATACTTCGCTCGTACACGAAGACAACCTATACCAGCGACAGTTGCGCTCGAGGACTTTTAAGGTGCAGAAAAGAGGTATTGGAGAGCGAAGTTCGGGAGCCATTTTCACGGGCAGTTGGCCAAGCAATGACAGGCATTACTTCCTGGTGAGTGGAATGAAATCTGAAATGTTGAATGGTTTTGAACGCGTTGTTAGTTCTTCAGTGTTACAGTCAGGTAAATGTACAACATCGTCAGTGCTACAGTCAGGTAAATGTACAACATCGTCAGTGCTACAGTCAGGTAAATGTACTATACTGTCTTACAATTTGTACTGCTTTCGTATTTCTCACTACTGAAACCGAGGTGAACATAAAGTTTCCGTGTCATTTTTTGATGAGTATCAAAATGTTAATCTCATGACCTATTGTTGCAATTTTAATATCAAAATAGCCAATACATTCGTGCGCTGGGTGTTAAAATAATTTTATTCTCAAATCAAATCTCATGTGAAATCGATGGCATCAGCATTTTCCTTTGTATTGAAATAGTATTTCATTGATAAACGTATTAGTACCTTTTCGCATTAAGTTCCTAATCACGTTGAAATTTGCACCAAAACATTTTGAGTGAGTTATCAAACATGTGTATCGATAAATGTCTTTCAAATGTAGTTCACATGTCAGAAAAAGAGCGTAAATGTTTGAGGCTGATAAAAACACAAATTTGGCGGTACTCGAGCCTATTTGAAATTTAATTGTGAATAAATCATCACTCATGAAAATAGCCTATCTTCGTAATATTTACTCGTGCATCACCAAGGTTGTTCTTATCATTTAGATTTATCTTAGTTTACCATTAAATGCGCTATTAGACTGTCTCCTACATTTTTAGTGAAAGGATCCAAACGTGAGTTATTTTTCTAATTTCTTGGCCATAATACATCTTAGAATGCCAAACAATACAAACCGAGTTCGTATACTGAATATCGAATGAAGAAATGAATTAAATCTAGGGATCGATTGATTTTGAATGTTTGTAATGGTTGGCTGACGGGTCAGATTTTTCTTCAACATTTACCGCTTTTGTACCTTGTGTTCTCCAACCCGTTACTGCGTACAATTGAATGGAATTGATTGACTTTTTCAGAGGTTGGATAAAATATTTTCATCCCTTTTGAACTGCGTCAAGGGGTTAACGCAGTCGTAGCTTCGTGTACAAGTGTTCATACTAATCAATACTGTTCTTAAAGGTGCTTTGACCAAGGAACCATCCAGAGTTGCGCTCGGCTATCTATGGACCTATCAACTAAGGATTAATATTGCTAAGATATTTTAAAAACCAATGTAATACATTTCATGCATCATCTTTATTGGAAATAAACCGTTTTTAATTTTCTTCTTTTTTATCCTGAGCTAAGAGAAGGAGGGAAGCTTACCTGTTGCCTGATCTGTGCCTCACAGTTAACCTAGCAGTATTTTTTTTGCTCCTCGTACTATGTTAAGTTGCCGAAATTTAAACAATTCATTTTCCCCAAGCGATACAAAAGTGTTTGTTTGTTTTTTAAGTCTAGTAAAATAGTCAAATTTGAGTATAGCTACTTGTGGGCCTGACTAAGTTCAGTGACTTCTACGGCTGATGCCAATCATTAGAACATTAGTAAAAATTTACTCCATAAACTCGAAGTTTTTCAATACCCTTTGGTGTTTGTATGCAATACCCTTTGGTATTGGTATTCAATACCCTCTGGCTGAGTATTCCGAGCCTTACCATGGAGAGAGATGCAAGAAATAACTGAAGTTTTAGGTAAGTCTTCTAATCTTGCCAAAAGTTAATGTCGAATCCCAACCGCAAATTAAATTTTAAAATAGGATTCGTTCTTATGGGCGAAGATCTGAAATTATCGGAAGAATCAGGCTGTGCCGCCAATTATTTTTGTGTTCATTCTACGTTGCTTCGCTTACAGGTTCATTAAGCCTCGTAGGTTATCTATTTTTTAATTGTCAACGACTTTCGCTCATGGACAACAGATAATTTCTTTGTACAAAAACTGTTGAAGACAAGTTGAGATCAGTGCTACAGATGGCAAAACTTCTTGGATTAGTTTTCCCTGATTTACGCTTAAAATTAAGATTAAGAATTGAGGCGGGTGTTCTAACCGAAACTACAAAACACATGAACATGTTCTATTTTTAAGTACATTTCTTCAGTTTGCAAGAGACACTGAGGTATGGTGTTGATTCTTTAGTATCCTTACTGTTATAAAAACTTAATCAACCCTTGATTATATCGTTCAAGCTCAATTTGAGAGTAACAATATGGGTTTTTGTGCTCTCGGGTGTTAAAGAAATAAAACCCACCGATGGCAAATGAGATGCTACATTCCTCCTCGGCCGTTTTTATTATCAGAGAAACTGAAATTCATTCTTAACTTTGGTACAACATTGAGATTGAGATGCGTCACTACGCATCTTTTACAACTTTACAATTTTGTTATTCATCATCATTGAGATAAATCACCAAGGCAGTTTTAAATTTTCTACAGCATCTTGGACAAGTAATATTCACAAAATATATACTTGCCTCACAAAAATAGTTCGTTTCCGGCATTGAAGGTTCTCCTACAAAGAAATTTTACAAATTGTTGATAGCATTATCATGCCTAGTTTCTCTACGATCAATGAAAATGTGGCTTTTATTGTTAACAGTTTCTATGCACTTATCAGAAATACAATTCATTATTTTGCTACACTTGTTTTGTAGTCGCAAAATATATGTATTTTTACACGTTGAATTTTAGATAAACTTTATTAAATTGGAAATGAATGAGAAGTTGCTGAGACTAGCAAGCGTTGGACATAATCAGGAAGACAGTCATTATTTTCTAACTTAGTTCAGATATTTTCCGAGATGAAAAATCATAAAAATCATGCAGCTAATTTTTAGTTTCCAAAAATACATGATCACAGTTTCCGGGATGAAAAGCTATTCTCCTGCAAAAATGAGCATTCAGTATTAATGCGACGTCCTACTATATGATCGGGTGCGGCCCCTTAAAAAGAAATTTAAAGGAATCTAATCCGAAGATTTTGAAGGCCATGCCACTGCTTCATTACGCCCAATCTTCGTGTTCGGTAAGGCGTTGTTCAGATATTGGCGAGCATTATAGTCTGAATAGGTCGAGGCTACATCGAGCTAAAACCACATTCAACGGCAAATACGTAAAAGCACATCGTCCAGCATTGCACGCAACACTTCTATTGAAACGTGACCTAAAATTTCAAATTTAAAAAAATACGGCGTTAGATAAGAACCAATAAGATAGCCACCATCAATAGCAGTCCCATAGTTGCACTAAACCGATATTGGGTTGAATCAATGCATTTCATGAAGGTTATTCTCTCGCCGTTTGCACAAGTTATACATGTTGAACGATCCGTTGCGTGTAGGAGTGGCTTTACCAGTTACAACAATATGCTTCAAGAAATTTGCAATGTCTTGATATTACCTTCGATACCAATGTGCAAACTGTACGCGAGAGATGAAGTCGGTCGGGAGCAGATCTTTAACTTTCTGAAAATGAAGAATGTAGATTGTTGCCATTGAGAACATGCCCCACTTTGACTTGGTTTGGTATTTCTGAGTCACGTACTGCAGCTCGAATGCTTGCTTACATGAGGCCTGTTACGGAAGCAATGCAGAGAGTCTTCTTCAACTTCGTCACTTAATTATATGGGCAGACCTTATATGGGCAGACCTTCTCCTATACCTATCACTCTGCCTATACCTATCCTATACCTATCACTCTATACCTATCACTATATTATATAGGCAGACCTTTCTCCTATGGGCAGACCTATATAATTATATGGGCAGACCCTCTCCTCTCCTGTTCACGTTGAAGATTTCATGTTCGCGTAAACGACGATCTATGTTTGCAGCATGTGATTTCTGGGTGAACATCGAATGGAAAAATGTTCTTGATAAAACCTTGGAATGCTGTAACATTGATGTCGGCAGCACCGTAAGTCTTTTGCATGATTTCGTAATTTCTTCATTACAAACGTGTCATGGCCTCAAGACTGTATGGCAGTCTGACTAATTCGTTAACGCTAAGCACTCGAGTGTTGACAGATTTAAATATATCATTTGATTTTAAATTTGTATACCAGAGACAAAAATACATGCCAAACCAAGTCGTGAGAGTTTTAACTCTAAATTTCAGATCCTGAGAAGTGAGTTTTAAAATTTTGGTAAAGAATCTTTATGTTCTGTGTTCCTACGCACTGTCAAAGTTTATGCGTTTTTTTTCAACACCCTGAACAGCGATGAATATTCCGTTTATTTATTATTTAAAATGTTATTAGCATAATCATTTCATACTACGGAAATGTTTTCCTCTTCAACTCATGGTTCGAACTAGAATTATATACTAGATGAAGGAGCTCGAATTTGCACCATAATGGCAGTTCACACGTCAACACACAGGAATATAAAAAATACTCATGCTCTCGCAGTTAATAACGACAGAGCAATGAATCTTTCGTAAAAACTACTCAAAAAAATGGTTTGAGTGGTCACATTTGTCTTTTATTTTCTCTGCCTTTGTGTCAGTACATTATTAAAATGAAAATCAATCTTGCTCTATACTACAATAGGAGCCCCGTCTGTCCATCTTTCCTTCCTTCATACTTAGGAAATTAGGTCGGCTTAATCTACAGAACATTTTGTCCTTTCTCTCTACGCAAAGTTTCATTTGGATGTAATTTTTTATTTCAAATTCCGCTATGTTAATTTAATAACTGTTTCCGATTTACGTTGTTCCATCGATCTTGACCGAGTCAAAAGCTACTTTTTCTGATGAACCTCGTACTCTTGCATTGGTACAGCTTTTCATTTCCCTTTTTGAATTGACTCATAGTAGGACAGTAGCACTGACAAAAATTGATCTACTGTTCTTCCGGAAAAACATTACCTATAGCAAAAATTTATAAACGCCTATGCACAGCAGAATTCCATTTGCCATGATGCTTCTTTTCATTGTGGAGAAAATTAACACGGAATAAATGTTCAACGTTGAGCATTTTTTCACACACTTCCGCTCATTGCGAGGAAATAGTTTATTTCTTCAGTTGTTGTTTGGCCAATTACTGTCGTCACTTGAGAAGAAATTTTTAGTTGTACAAATTTGTTAAGATATGTTTTGTGGAATGGGCAAGGTTACGTTAATTAGAGAAGGTTAGGATAAGCCATGTTACATTTCATTGAATTCGTTATTTTTTTAATTATCCTGGTTGATTTCGGGGCCAAATGTGCCGTAAGATTTTATTTAGCTCTCAGCGTGACTGATTCGTTAACACCAAGCACTCGATTGTTGTCAGTTTTAATTTCATAATTTCATTATAAATTTAAGTTTCATACACACAAAAATGTACCGAACTGTGCCTGAGAGTTGAAATTTTGATGGAATTTTAAAATTTTGGTGTACCCGAAAGACCATTAAAATGCAATTAAATTTTTGTTGCGCGTTAATGGGACACGTAGAGTATGTACCTGAAGCAGACCCTAATTTTTTTACGGTGATTCAAACTTTAACACTCGTTAAGCATAGTTTCCTTTGGTCTTTTGCTCAAGATTTTGAGGTATCTTTTATTGATGTATTAGTCAAAACTGTTCAAAGAAAAAATTTCAGTTATTGACCAACAAAACTTATAAATAGGTTTAAGGGTCTCCAATACGAAAAAGTTCAAACTGGGAATTGCTATCATCTATAGGTTCGTTATTGACGGCACGGTTTCATACCATGGAAGAAATAAATTGTGATTTTATAAATGAAATCATTACCTAAATTTTTATTCTATAGTGTACTAGGCGCAAGAAGTAGCTAAAAGATAAACTAAATAAGCAACAAACTGAAAATATTTTTCCTTTAATTTTTAGTATATACGACGGAACTCTGGTTGTACTACGCATCTTTTAACAACTAAAGCCAGAAGTGATTTTACCCTGCATTATAATATATACATACTCGTAGAAAAACAATGTATTGACTGACCTTCAGTGTAAAGCATATTTGATTGGTTGTTGAATTTTATAGCCCTTTCAGTCACTACTAGTATAGGTAATAAGCGAAATATGCTCCAGTCACCACTTATCACTACTGACGACAAAGCAAATGTGCGCGGTAAAATTCAAGCCGCAGATCACTGCAGCATCTTAAATGTTGGCCGAAAATGATTCCATTTGGATCACGATTGTCAGCTACCAAGTCTAACTTTTTTGCCGCAGCATGCATGTTTTTCACCGCCAAAGCGATTTAATTACTTGGGCAGCGAAAAACATGCATGCGGAGGCGATAAAGTTAGACTGGGCACTGCGATAAAGCGGACATTTCGAC
The DNA here is from genome assembly GCA_014220935.1 of Platorchestia sp. MABIK. Classification (NCBI taxonomy): domain Eukaryota; kingdom Metazoa; phylum Arthropoda; class Malacostraca; order Amphipoda; family Talitridae; genus Platorchestia; species Platorchestia sp. MABIK. The sequence goes on along the minus strand of JACJUY010014965.1, from coordinate 9,412 downwards.
GCAACCGCTGCGCAGCGACGGCGCTGAGTTGGCTTGTGAATTCTCGGTTTCCCAGCGTCCTTTCTGAAGGACATAAGGAAATCAATAATAATGTTCTTGTTTCCTAATTGTTTAGATGAAAAGTTCACGTGTACTGGGCTTCACGAATAATAATTTAAGAAAAATTGTCGCAATAGTTCGTTCAGGAACCTAAAAATTTCTCTCAAGGACATAAGGAAATCACTAATACTTTTCTTGTTCCCTAAATGTTTAGGTGAAAATTTTACATTTACTGGGCTTCAGGTAGAATAAGTTATGATAAATTATCGCAATATTTCGTTCAAGAACCTAAAAATTTCGTCGCTACAAGGTTAATAGTCAGTTGGCTGCCTGGATCAGTGCGGCGAATGTTGATAATGTAGGAACAGAAACTGTGCACGCATGCTTCTGAAAGTGGTTACGCAGTGAAAAACAGTTAACAACGCATTTCATTTTACGCAAATCCCGTGATTTATTCACTCTCGTAGAGTTGCACCATCACCGTGATGACAGTGAACATGAACTGGATGTCCTGTAAGATAAGAAAACCATTAAATTGCTGTCATGTGTATATAACGATGATATTATCAGGTGTGATTCAAGAAAACGATATACTGTAACTCTGATTCAAGATATAATGCAAAAGATCAAATGCATGAAATACTGCAGAATTAATTAAGGTATATAGCATTAGTCGTTCACGTTGTATTGCAAAGTTATTTGAGATATACTGAAAATGATATTTAAAGATATGTTTATTTCATAAAGTTACAGGATCTAATTCAAAGTTCAAACTACATTCTCCGTGAAGATTAGCTCGTCTCAGAAGCGAAGTTATTTCTTCGATGTGTCAGGAGCAGAATTTCTGCCGTACTTTGAGGATGTAGAGCTCGAGTCCAACACGACAAACACTCATGTTTCTCAATCGAAGCTAATAAACAATTTGACACTGCAAAAGTGAAAAATTCAGCTACAAAGGGTCAGGCATACAACTGAATATTTAAAATAATTACAGACCATTTTTGAAATGAAACTTCAGTTCATTATTCATCTTAAAAATTCACCCTCATTTTTCGAACGAAACATCAGTCCACTGTTCATCACTCTGCTAAATGCTGCACACTATCTCAAGGGAATATTAACAGAGACTTAGTAACAAGATTTCTTACGAGCCACCCTCCGCCAATGGTGAACGAAGCAACTTTGCCGGCAGAGAAGACGACAGGATCTGAGACTGCGTTGTGGAATTTAGTAATCTAAAGACAGAAGAAACGCAATTAAAATTCGTAATTTTAAAGATCATTGATAACGCGTATTACTTCATGCTTAAATATCGTTATGACAATCGAATGCGCTTGTCATGAAAGCAGGTGGTTTTAATTAACTTCGGTTGGTACATTGTAGATGTCAAATACTTCCCGTCATAAACATCCAATACATAACAGTTCCATTGCGTCACTACACCCAGGTGCAACTGATTCTCTTTCAAGTCAGAACGCTTGAATGAGTCAAGAACGCCGGTTTATTTCACGAAGGGGCATTGCTAACCTTATTGGTTCAATTTAACCTTTAAAATGTCATACTCCCTTGTTAAATGCCAAAATACCTTTTAATCTGCGGAAATTATGCGCTAAATTCAATTATTTATGTTTCCACCACCAAAAGTTGTTGTCAATATCGATCATGTTTAAAAAATAAAATTCAAATCTTTTTAACATGACTTGAAATTGCATACCTCTTCTGAGTCAGCGTTATTGCACTCGGTTGACTGGAGCACGCATTTGGTGTTATTTACCTGGGTTGGAGAGAATTTAAAGTGAATAAATGCTCAAATATATCAATGCTAGACATACCAAGGGAAAATCTTGTGAAGATCTCACGCTGAGAAAACTGACATTGCTAAAAATGATTAGCGGGTTTATATTTCCACCTTATTATCTGATATAGATATTTAGATATAAGAAATTTCATGGACATTCGGACTAGATATTTTATGGACATTCGGGACGTTGAGAATACTCAAATATCAATGCTAGACATAACAAGATGAAATCTTGTGAAGGTCACACGCTGAGAAAACTGGGGCTGCTAAAAATGATTCGTAGATTGATATTTCCACTGAAGATATTTTATAGCCCCTCAGGACGTTAAGAGTTAGACATTATAATGTCAGGAAACGGAACGAAACAGATCATTTCTCAAAAATGCGCTGCTGCCAATAACATTACCTGACACCTCAGTGTAAAAACTGCTATCCTAAATCGTTGGCAACGAATTATTTTTCAAGTAACCTGCATTCTAATTTAAGAAATTATCCTGCTGCGTTGACTTCATTGGTCAACCAAAGTTTTGCTATTCGATCAATAACGTATGGTTGATAGTGGTTGATACACTATGGTTGATAGTGTATCGAGTGTAATGATTCTATTCAATCTATGTCAGAAATGTTTTTCCACTTTAGGTATTTGAGTTACGAGCATGTTCTTCAATCAAACATCGGCAACCTACATTAGCCGAAGAACACTAAAAAGAAGAACACATAAGAAGAAGAATACTCCAGATATCTTGTACTGTGTGTTTACGGGGCTTCCTCAGCATGTCTTTAACTATATCAATGGTATGAGGTGAGCCAACAAATCCTGCTTCTGATTGAGACTTCTGTGGGATAAACATTAAGACATTTTCAAATGAGAACATGTAAAAAAGTTTTTCGATGATGACAGACGATCACGCAGTTAGAAGGCGTGTAACGCTTCATTTTACACTGCAAAGTTCCAATAAAGATTTCGATTTATATTACACATACAGACAATTTGTTTTTAATCGCCCGCACAGTGAACAGTAAATTTTCCAAAAATGTCATGGTGTCAATGGAAAAAAACATTAATCGAGGTAAATAGCATTAGTTGTTCACGTTGTATTGCAAAGTTATTTAAGATATACTGAAAATGACATTCTGAAAATGATTGAGCTGGCATCAGTAAACAATGTTATCCTGAAAAGCTCAGAATTCCTCACCTGATCTGCATATCTGTCGCCGAGGATGTAGAAAATGCTAAGCGCAAGTGAATTGTAGGCGAACATGGGAATAGACTGAAAAATGTGCACGGTATCCAGGCTCCTCCGGCGGAAGTAGAACATCAGGTTTGTGATATTGAAGACGAAGCAAGTGATCCGCTGCAGATGGCATATCCCGACCGATAGCCCCAATACGTCTCGACTGTTCTTCTCTTCTTTCCTGGAAGAATGGAAGTGAAACGTTACATATTTACTTCTCAGTTTAACTTTTTCGCCGCCTGCATGTATGTTTCTTGCCTCCTAAGCGATTTAAGCGATTAAATCGCTAAGGCGGCGGGCGAAAAACATGTATGTAAGCGACAAAAAAGTTAGACTAAGTTGGCATTCCTTTTCCAATTTTTCAACTTTACGAAACAACTGAAGTTCATCACTTGTTAAATTACCGATCAATTTACTCAACACTACAAGGACCCAGAATGTTGTAGAATAAATGTTAGGCAGAATGATAGCTGTAATTCAAGATTAATTCGGTCCAATCGCTCTTTGATAAATTTCTAAAACAATCAACTTTTTGGGGGCACTTGCCATGAATAGTATACAGCACTGTTCTCCCTATTATTTTATTTAGTAGCCCGGATGTATTTATTACTGACGTAAAAAGAACATGTTTACATGCAGAGCAATCGATCACACTACAGAACGCGAGTAAATTTTTCCCACGAGAGTATAAATTTCAAACACTATAACCAAACACTATAAACTATACAACCAAACACTATAAACACTGTAATAGTCAATTATGGAAATACGAATGCAGAGTTAGCAATGCACCTTTGTGCTCTCAAGATAATCTCCAAAAATTGAAGAAAATACAAGGCAAGATTTTTTGGACCTTGCCTGATTTTGGACCTTGCCTGTAAAACTTACCTGACTGATTGACAAAAATACTTCAAATCTTTTAAAGTTTGTGGAGTAGCCATTGGTATTATTTCTTTTAAGGCCTTGTTGAAATGCGAAACCTTGTCTTCGGCTGAGGCTGCCACCAGCATGTACAAAATAGCTCCTAAATTTGCGCGAAATTGCACAACGAGGATTGCAGTCTGAAAAAGAGAAGCTTGAATTAGAATTTTATGATATTCAGTTCAACATCACAACAATCATTAAACACTTGGAGTTAATGAATCAGGTTTTTTTATTCCGAAACCCTTACTAGATGATTTTTGGCTCTACTGGTTCAGCTGTTGGTTCTTTCCATTTGGTAGTTTTCTACTGGATCGTTTAATCTTTCCGATTAACTTGTTTTAATTACAATGGCTTACTTTCAAACGAGAATGTAATTATTCTTACGAAGAAAAAAATTAAATATTTTATCGCCCAAAGAATTTGCAGAAGCCCTACGGAATGTAATCCCCATGGGATCTTGAGATGTAATACAATTAGGTCACCATGTGTCTCTCACTACGAATTTTGGCCGCAGAAATGGACCGCTGCGGAGGAATCTCAAGGGTATATATTTGCAACAATCACTTCACTTTTTGATTGGTGGGCTACATTTGTCAGGTATTCAAACAGTGAAATGAAATGGATATCCATTTTCAGCATTCGTCGCGAAAAAAAATGTTTTAATTTTTCAAAGGTGATAGTTTTCTTTCGCGAAATTTTTTTTTGCAATAAGTAGCAAGCTTACGATTGAATGCATTCTGCTGATAAAACAAAAATTTTTCGCAACGACTAGGAACCGTATGAACTTTACTCAAATCGTACAAATTTTGGCCGCAGAAATGGACCGCTACAGAGGAATCTCAATGGTATATATTCGGAACAATCACTTCACTTTTTGATTGGTGGGCTACATTTGTCAAGTATTCAAACAGTGAAATGAAATGGATGTCCATTTTCAACGTTCGTCGCAAGAAAATTATGTTTTAATTTTTCATATGTGATATTTTTCTTTCGCGAAAAATTTTTTTTGCAACAACTGGCTAGCATCCGATTGAATGAATTCTGCTAGGAAAACAAAAAAATCGCAACGACTAGGAACCGTATTATTGAATGAACTTTATTCAAATCATTGAAATCGATCATTTTTTGAGGAAAATTTTAAGACTTACTCCGGATTTGGCAGCCCACTCCGAGTCGACAAAGCCAACTGACATGATGCTCGCCGCGGTGCAGGCGAAGGCGCACACCATCCACCCGCAAAAGGCTTTGCTTGAAGACCAAGTCGAAATTTTTTGGCTCATTGTATCAAGGACGTGAGACAGTTCAGAGTTTGAGTTCTTTTCTTTGACAAAATCCAATCCTAAGCTCGAAAACAGAAGCCACGAGTCCAGAAACCGTTGCAACGCTTGTCGTTTGACAAGCGCGATGGTTGTAGTCACCATTGCCCCTAAAAATAATATTCAGAATGTCATTTTATTTGTGAATTGAGCTAAAATCCATAACTCATTATGCGCCCACTTTTGATACCCAGCGTTAAAATACACTGAGAAATATTTGACACACCTGTGTGTCTCAAACGTAAATTCGAAATATTTTGATACACATTAGAGTATTTCCTTTGACCACAAATTGAAGTGGTTGAAAGAGTTAAATTACATATTCACGTTTCAAAGGGGGTCAACATTTTTAGTAGAAAACTGAACTGTGTTTATATTTTGTGAATGGAGTCCAATTCTCCTCAAAAACCTAAATTCCTTCACTAATTTTTTTCTAATGATCAGACGTTCTGAGACGTTGTCTGTATATTAGTGTACTCAGTGACCAGTCTGAGAGAGTGAATTATTTGTGTGAAATTAAATTAATTTACGTTAAATGTGTCACGGTTAACACACACACTTAAATGTATCGTATAAGCCAATGACACACAAAAGTGTCACGGTTTCGTGATAAAAATTTTCTCAGTGTGCATTGTAGCAACATTCTACAAAGTGTGACGTAAGGTTTTTGAGTTAATCTAACAATTGCCATATATCGCAGAAATAAAATTCCATTTGAAGCCCAAATGTGACATATGTTCATAAGCTGAATATTAAAGCAAAACATTGGATACATTCTCAAGATAGAGTATTCAATTCCAGTCCTCGTATTTACATCACAAATCTTCCTTTTTATAGGAACTCTGAAAGCTGGTGTATTGAAAAAAAAATCGCCCATCATAAACTCTACAATTCGAAATTCAAAATTAATATCGAAGGAGAATCTGAACTGACCGCACACTCGATACACTCATAAAATTCCATAAATCGTTATTACCATGCAAGTGATAATGAATTCATTCCAAGAAAACATTTAAAATCAACCAGTACCAGTGATAAACATGATTTTTCTTCCAATAAATGTATTGTGAAAAATAATTTTCTTTAATTATGTTGGGCTGAATCCTATTCCCACTGGTGCTTGAATCTAAGAATCAATTACTCTCCAGCATGCGGTAAAAAGTATTCTGTCTAGTGCTTCTTATTTTTACCTAAATTATTGTAAAAACCAGCAGCTAGTCGACGAGAGATTCAACCAAGTTTAAACGTAGGTGATGCTAGAAACTCTATCTTTTTTTGTCCGTGGTCGTGATTTGTACTTTTAGTCCATGGTCGATATTATAATTTAACTCATTTGTTGAAAGCATTTGCTTGAACGGAGTTGCACACATCAGTCGAGGTCATTAAAACTAATTTGGGGTCTAAAGTACAGTAATAATGAGACAATTTCATTGGTTTCCTTTTTCTTAATAAGTAACGAGGCAAAACAACGATTAGGTAATAATAAATGATAAATTGGATGAAATTCAGAGACACATGAAACTGTAGTTTGTTCTGAGCCTCACAGAAATAGAAGACAAGCATAAGCTGCTCCATGGTCTTCCACGTAAAGTTGCCGCTGGAACTCACTTGCGTAGAACCTGCGTCTGTTGAAGAAAATACTTGTACAACTAAATAGAATAGGGTAACTGGAAAGCACAATGAGGCCCGATTTCGGGTTGCAACTCTCAAGTCCAATGCCGTTAGACATCAATCATGGCCAAGCACCAGAATACAACCAAAAAAAATTACAAGCTCATTCACAGTCAGTTTTGACGCACAAGCACTCTGCAGAAATGACCTCTTTGCTCAAAGATTGAAACTGTGAAATAGGATACATTTTCCTAAGCTCAAAATACATATAAAGGCTTCAGTAAAAGTGAATTGCTACGTTTTTCGGTCTTTGTTTGATCAGTGACTTTTTTGGAGAAAGGTCTTTTGTTCGTGAATGCATTTTGAAGAAAGCCCGTCTTGAAGAAAGCTATTCCGCCCATCATCTATCATCCTGCCACAATCGCAGTGAAGGCAAGTGAAGCTGGCATTCGTGTTCTAAATCATTTTGGCTTCCATTAGGTGAAAGAAAGTAAATTAGAGCGTGGTTAAAATTCATAAATATTCAATGTTAAACTTTAAAACTTGAGAAAACAGTTACTGTCTTTGAATAACAATGAAACATCATTAATTAATGTTTATATACTTTTATACAATCCCTGTACAAATGTATTATGAAAAAAGATAGTGCCACTCATAGACTTCTGAAAGTAGAAAAAAGCCGTTTGCAAGAAACACAATATTTTGAAACGCTTATAATTGATCATCAGAAAAGTGTTTTGTATCAACCGGTTCTCTATCATCTGGTTTTGTCGGTTGGAAGAAAATAAAATTTTCAACAAGTTTGCCAGACCGAACAAATGCTGGATGAGTGTCCCAGAGTTTTTGTGTTCACCTTCGAAATCAGTACCCATGTTACAAATGACTCAAGAAATAATTCAAGTTCAGTGATGTTCAAGATCGAAATACATCGTATAAACCGGCTCATTTCATTCCATTTTTAACACTGAAGGACTGAAAGTAGGAAAAGAATTTAAATTCGGTGTAAAGTTGCTCTGCCTAACACAATCAGCCCTAATGAAAACGAAAACAAAGCAAAATAAGATAAAATATGTACACCGTAAAGAGGCCTGAACACTGTTCAAATGTTTTTTTGCATATCTTATAAAATTCAAAGGCTATTAAGCTTAAAACTTCGCTCAAGGCTGATGAAAATACCGCGCGATGCAGTCAAATCGAATTAAGAATTTCTCTACGATCCTCTCACTCGTGCTTCTGCTCAGCAGAACCATCAAAGTTTTACGAGTGGAAACGTGCATTTAACAAAAAAAGTGAAAACTTGTAAATGTAAAACCCACAAGAAGACCTTATTTCTTGATATCGACATGTTTGTAACAAGCAAACCAATTGCTTTGCTTAACAATTCGCTTAACAATTGCTTAACAAAAGAACAATTCGTGAATTCGCCAACAATTCTTTTGTTCTTTGATAAAGGATAATTCGTCTTGTTCAATGATGTACTTCTCAGGAAATGGATCTGAAGGATACATGAATTGCTTTCTTAATAAAGGAGATACCAGTGCATTACTTACCGGTGTTAGCTCTCAAATGATGAAGAATTTAGCCTGTGAGTGTAAGAATTACAGGTTTTTTTTATAAATTCATCATTAACACCTCGATGTTTTTTGATGATAAACTTTTTCAGAATAGGCAGTATCAAATCACTGTAACCGGTAGGCTACAAAAAATTAAACAATGGCTGTAATGTCATAGCACTGACTGTTGACGTTCAGTTTTCCTGCGTAAATTGATACTTGGTCGAAACATTTCCGTTCTACAATAATTCTTATCATACTATCACATCTCAACAATAATGATCCATAAAACCTTAGCATATGATGGAAGTTACATTGTTGGATTCAATTTCCATTACTATTTTTTGGAAATTACTATGAAAAACTTAGACATTTCATAGAATTAGTACGACATTTATTTTTTTGTTGAAAATTACAATAAAAATTTTGGCATTTCATAGAGTTTTCTAGGAAGTTTGTTATGAATTACGGGAAAATTCCTATTAGATCTTGGAATTTTTCGAAACATTCACAAAAATTTCTTTAGCCGCCAAACCTCCGTCCCATTCTAACTTTTTAGCCGTCCGCATGCATGTTTTTCGCCGCCTAAGAGATTTAATCCCTCAAATCGATTAGGCAGCGAAAAATATGCATGCAGGCGGCGAAAAAGTTAGGTTGTACTCACAAGAAAATATCCACAGCAGCGCCAACGAGAAGAGCAGCGCTTGCGCACTGAAGAAGTACGTCGCCGTCACCGCCGTGGTGCATAGCCGCACACCTAGGCGAGTGTGTTGAATATTAAATTAGCTTTAATGGGTATTATCTGATTTTTTAACACCACTTAACTTTCCGCATGAAGCAAATTATCATGTTTCTAATTACCTTGATGTACCCCTGTCTCCTGTTCCATAATACTACCTTGATGTACACCTGTCTCCTGTTCTATAATACTAC